>JAHHZJ010003971.1:0-186652 GCA_021437245.1 Aegilops speltoides | reverse complement strand
CCTCGTGGCCCAATAAGGCCCAATAGCCCCGGGAGGTTCCGTAACCCCGGTGTTCGAAGAAAATCGATTTCACCGGAACCATTCCAACTACAAATATAGGCTTCCAATATATCAATCTTTATGTCTCGACCATTTGAGACTCCTCATCATGTCCGTGATCACATCCGGGACTCGAACTTCTTCGGTACATCAAAATACATAAACTCATAATATAACCGTCATCGAAACCTTAAGCGTGCGGACCCTACGGTTCGAGAACAATGTAGACATGACCGAGACACGTCTCCGGTCAATAACCAATAGCGGGACCTGGATGCCCATATTGGTTCCTACATATTCTACTGAAGATCTTTATCGGTCGACCGCATAACAACATCGTTGTTCCTTTGTCATCGGTATGTTACTTGCCCGAGATTCGATCGTCGGTATCCAATACCTAGTTCAATCTCGTTACGGCAAGTCTCTTTACTCGTTCCATAATAAATCATCTCACAACTAACTTATTAGTTGCAATGCTTGCAAGGCTTAAGTGATGTGCATTACCGAGAGGGCCCGAGATACCTCTCCGACAATTGGAGTGACAAATCCTAATCTCGAAATCGCCAACCCAACATCGCCTTTGGAGACACCTGTAGTACTCCTTTATAATCACCCGATTACGTTGTGACGTTTGGTAGTACCCAAAGTGTTCCTCCGTAAAGGAGTTGCATAATCTCATAGTTATAGGAACATGTATAAGTCATGGATAAAAGCAGTAGCAACATACTAAGCGATCGTGTGCTAAGCTAATGGAATGGGTCATGTCAATCGATCATTCAACTAATGATGTGACCTTGTTAATCAAATAACAACTCTTTGTTCATGGTTAGGAAACATAACCATCTTTGATTAACAAGCTAGTCAAGTAGAGGCATACTAGTGACACTGCTTTGTCTATATATTCACACATGTATTATGTTTCCGGTTAATACAATTCTAGCATGAATAATAAACATTTATCATGATATAAGGAAATAAATAATAACTTTATTATTGCCTCTAGGGCATATTTCCTTCAGTCTCCCACTTGCACTAGAGTCAATAATCTAGATCACATCACCATGTGATTAACATCGATAGTTCACATCATCATGTGATTAACACCCATAGTTCACATCGCCATGTGACCAACACCCAAAGGGATTACTAGATTCAGTAATCTAGTTCACATTGCTATGTGATTAATACCCAAAGAGTACTAAAGTGTGATCATGTTTTGCTTGTGAGAGAGTCTTAGTCAACGGGTCTTTCACATTTAGATCCGTTATGTATTTTGCAATTTTTCTATGTCTACAATGCTCTGCATGAAGCTACTCTAGCTAATTGCTCCCACTTTCAATATGTATCTAGATCGAGACTTAGAGTCATCGGATCGGTGTCAAAACTTGCATCGACATAACCCTTTACTTACGAACCTTTTGTCACTTCCATAATCGAGAAACATATCCTTATTCCACTAAGGATAATTTTGACCGCTGTCCATGATCTACTCCTAGATCACTATTGTACTCCTTGCCAAACTCAAAGGGGGTATACAATAGATCTGGTACACAGCATGGCATACTTTATAGAACCTATGGTCAAGGCATAGGGAATGACTTTCATTCTCTTTCTATCTTCTGCCGTGGTCGGGTTTTGAGTCTTACTCAATTTCACACCTTGTAACACAGGCAAGAACTCTTTCTTTGACTGTTCCATTTTGAACTACTTCAAAATCTTGTCAAGGTATGTACTTATTGAAAAACTTATCAAGCATCTTGATCTATCTCTATAGATCTTGATGCTCAATATGTAAGCAGCTTCACCGAGGTCTTTCTTTGAAAAACTTCTTTCAAACACTCCTTTATGCTTTGCAGAATAATTCTACATTATTTCCGATCTACAATATGTCATTCACATATACTTATCAGAAATGATGTAGTGCTCCCACTCACTTTCTAGTAAATACAGGCTTCACCTTAAGTCTGTACAAAACTATATGCTTTGATCAACTCATCAAAGCGTATATTCCAACTCCAAGATGCTTGCACCAGTCCATAGATGGATCGCTGGAGCTTGCACACTTTGTTAGCTCCCTTTGGATCGAAAAACACTTCTGGTTGCATCATATACAACTCTTCCTCCAAAAACCATTCAGGAATGCAGTTTTTACATCCATTTGCCAAATTTCATAAATTGTGGCAATTGCTAACATGATTCGGACAGAGTTAAGCATCGCTACAGTTGAGAAAATCTCATTGTAGTCAACATCTTGAACTTTGTCGAAAACCTTTTTGCAACAAGTCGAGCTTTGTAGATAGTAACACTACTATCAACGTCCGTCTTCCTCTTGAAGATCCATTTATTTTCTATGGTTTGCCGATCATCGGGCAAATCCATCAAAGTCCATACTTTGTTCTCATACATGGATCATATCTCAGATTTCATGGCCTCAAACCATTTTGCGGAATCTGGGCTCATCATCGCTTCCTCATAGTTCGTAGGTTTGTCATGGTCAAGTAACACGACCTCCAGAACAGGATTACCGTACCACTCTGGTGCGAATCTCACTCTATTTTACCTACGAGGTTCGGTAGTAGCTTGATCTGAAGTTACATGATCATCATCATTAACTTCCTCACTAATTGGTATAGTAGTCGCAAGAACAGATTTCTGTGATGAACTACTTTCCAATAAGGAACAGTACTGATTACCTCATCAAGTTCTACTTTCCTCCCACTCACTTCTTTCGAGAAAATCCTTCTCTAGAAAGGATCCATCTTAAGCAACGAATATCTTGCCTTCGGATCTGTGATAGAAGGTGTACCCAACAATTTCCTTTGGGTATTCTATGAAGACGCACTTCTCCGATTTGGGTTCGAGCTTATCAGGATGAAACTTTTTCACATAAGCATCGCAACTCCAAACTTTAAGAAACGACAACTTTGGTTTCTTGCTAAACCATAGTTCATATAGTGTCGTCTCAACGGATTTAGATGGTGCCCAATTTAACGTGAATGCAGCTGTCTCTAATGCATGATCCCAAAACGATATTGGTAAATCGGTAAGAAACATCATAGATTGTACTATATCCAATAAAGTACGGTTATGACGTTCGGACACACCATTGTGATGTGGTGTTCCAGGTGGCATGAATTTGTGAAACTATTCCACATTGTTTTAATTGAAGACCAAACTCGTAACTCAAATATTTGTTTCCGCGATCAGATCGTAGAAACCTTATTTTCTTGTCACGATGATTTTCCACTTCACTCTGAAATTCTTTGAACCTTTCAACTATTTCAGACTTATGTTTCATCAAGTAGATATACCCATATCTGCTCAAATCATCTGTGAAGGTCAGAAAATAACGATACCCGCCGCGAGCCTTAACACTCATTGGATCGCATACATCAGTATGTATTATTTCCAATAAGTCAGTTGCTCGCTCCATTGTTCCGGAGAACGGAGTCTTAGTCATCTTGCCCATGAGGCATGGTTCGCAAGCATCAAGTGAATCATAATCAAGTGATTCCAAAATCCCATCAGCATGGAGTTTCTTCATGCGCTTTACACCAATATGACCTAAACGGTAGTGCCACAAATAAGTTGCACTATCATTATTAACTTTGCATCTTTTGGTTTCAATATTATGAATATGTGTATCACTACGATCGAGATCCAATGAACCATTTTCATTGGGCGTGTAACCATATAAGGTTTTATTCATGTAAACAGAACAACAGTTTATTCTCTTACTTAAATGAATAACCGTTTTGCAATAAACACGATCAAATCATATTCATGCTCAACGCAAACACCAAATAACATTTATTTAGGTTCAACACTAATCCCGAAAGTATAGGGAGTGTGCGATGATGATCATATCAATCTTGAAACTATTTTCAACACACATCATCACTTCACCCTTAACTAGTTTCTGTTTATTCTGCAACTCCCGTTTCGAGTTACTACTCTTAGCAACTGAACCAGTACCAAATACCGAGGGGTTGCTATAAACACTAGTAAAGCACACATCAAACACCAGATATCAAATATACCCTTTTTCACTTTGCCATCCTTCTTATCCACCAAATATTTAGGGCAGTTCCGCTTCGGTGACCATTTCCTTTGCGATTATAAGCACTCGGTTTCAGGCTTTGGTTCAGCTTTGGGCTTCTTCGTGGGAGTGACAACTTGCTTGTCAATCTTCCTGAAGTTCCCTTTCTTTCCTTTGCCCTTTTCTTGAAACTAGTGATCTTGTCAACCATCAACACTTGATGCTCTTTCTTGATTTCTACCTTCGTCGATTTCAACATCACGAAGAGCTCGGGAATCATTTTCGTCATCCCTTGCATACTATAGTTCATCATGAAGTTCTACTAACTTGGTGATGGTGACTAGAGAATTCTGTCAATCACTATCTTATCGGAAGATTAACTCTCGATTGATTCAAGCGATTGAAGTACCCGGACAATCTGAGCACATGCTCACTAGTTGAGCGATTCTCCTCCATCTTTTAGCTATAGAACTTGTTGGAGACTTCATATCTCTCAACTCGGTATTTGCTTGAAATATTAACTTCAATTCTGGAACATCTCATATGGTCCATGATGTTCAAAACATCTTTGAAGTCCCGATTCTAAGCCATAAAGCATGGTGCACAAAACTATCAAGTAGTCATCATATTGAGCTAGACAAACGTTCATAACGTGCCTCATCCGCTCCTGCAATAGGTCTGTCACCTAGCGGTGCATTAAGGACATAATTCTTACGTGCAGCAATGAGGATAAACCTCGATCACGGATCAAATCCGCATCATTGCTACTAACATTTTTCAACACAATTTTCTCTAGGAACATATCAAAATAAACATATGAAAGCAACAACGCAAGCTATTGATCTTACAACATAATTTGCAAAATACTACCAGGACTAAGTTCATGATAAATTTAAGTTCAATTAATCATATTACTTAAGAACTCCCACTTAGATAGACATCTCTCTAGTCATCTAAGTGATCACGTGACCCAAATCAACTAAACCATAACCGATCATCACGTGAGATGGAGTAGTTTTCAATGGTCAACATCTTATGTTGATCATATCTACTATATGATTCACGCTCGACCTTTCGGTCTCCGTGTTCCGAGGCCATATCTGCATATGCTAGGCTCGTCAAGTATAACCTGAGTATTCTGCGTGTGCAAAACTGGCTTGCACCCGTTGTAGATGGACGTAGAGCTTATCACACCCGATCATCACGTGGTGTCTGGGCACGACGAACTTTGGCAACGGTGCATACTCAGGGAGAACACTTCTTGATAATTTAGTGAGAGATCATCTTATAATGCTACCGTCAATCAAAGCAAGATAAGATGCATAAAAGATAAACATCACATGCAAATCAATATAAGTGATATGATATGGTCATCATCATCTTGTGCTTCGTGATCTCCATCTCTGCAGCACCATCATGATCACCATCGTCACCGGCGCGACACCTTGATCTCCATCGTAGCATCGTTGTCGTCTCGCCAATCTTATGCTTATACGACTATCGCTACCGCTTAGTGATAAAGTAAAGCATTACAGGGCGATTGCATTTCATACAATAAAGCGACAACCATATGGCTCCTACCAGTTGCCGATAACTTCGGTTACAAAACATGATCATCTCATACAATAAAATATAGCATCACGTCTTGACCATATCACATCACAACATACCCTGCAAAAACAAGTTAGACGTCCTCTACTTTGTTGTTGCAAATTTTACGTGGCTGCTACGGGCTTAAGCAAGAACCAGTCTCACCTACGCATCAAAACCACAACGATACTTCGTCAAATAGACTCCGTTTTAACCTTCTCAAGGACCGGGCGTAGCCACACTCGGTTCAACTAAAGTGAGAGAGAGACACCCGCCAATCACCTTTAAGCAACGAGTGCTCGTGGCGGTGAAACCAGTCTCGCGTAAGCGTCTGGCGTAATGTAGGTCCGGCCGCTTCATCTCACAATACCGCTGAACCAAAGTATGACATGCTGGTAGGTAGTATGACTGTATCGCCCACAACTCACTTGTGTTCTACTCGTGCAAAACATCAAACCATAAAAACATGGCTCTGATACCACTGTTGGGGAACGTAGTAATTTCAAAAATTTTCCTACGCACACGCAAGATCATGGTGATGCATAGCAACGAGAGGGGAGAGTGTTGTCTACGTACCCTCGTAGACCGAAGCGGAAGCGATCACAACGTAGTGGAAGTAGTCGTACGTTCTCCTCGCGATCCAACCGATCCTAGCGCCGTTACTCCGGCGCCTCCGAGTTCTTGACACACGTACAGCTCGGTGACGCTCCTCGGGCTCCGATCCAGCAGAGCTTCGGGGAGAGAGAGTTCCGTCAGCACGACAGCGTGGTGACGATCTTGATGTTCTACCGACACAGGGCTTCGCCTAAGCTTTGCGACGATATGACCGAGGTGGAATATGGTGGAGGGGGGCACCGCACACGGCTAAGGAACGATCCGTAGATCAAACTTGTGTGTCCTAGGGTGCCCCCCTGCCCCCGTATATAAAGGAGCAAGGGGGGAGGTGCGGCCGGCCCAAGGGAGGCGCGCCGGAGGAGTCCTACTCCCACCGGGAGTAGGACTCCCCCTTCCTAGTTGGAGTAGGATTGGGGGAGGGGAAGAGGGAAGGGGGGGCGCCGCCCCCCTCTCCTTGTCCTCTTCGGACTAGGGGGAGGAGGGGCGCGCGGCCTGCCCTGGCAGGCCCTTCCACTTCTCCCTCGTGGCCAAATAAGGCCCAATAGCCCCCGGGAGGGTTCCGGTAACCCCCCGGTGTTCCGGTAAAATCCCGATTTCACCCGGAACTATTCCGAACTCCAAATATAGGCTTCCAATATATCAATCTTTATGTCTCGACCATTTCGAGACTCCTCGTCATGTCCGTGATCACATCCGGGACTCCAAACTTCTTCGGTACATCAAAATACATAAACTCATAATATAACCGTCATCGAAACCTTAAGCGTGCGGACCCTACGGTTCGAGAACAATGTAGACATGACCGAGACACGTCTCCGGTCAATAACCAATAGCGGGACCTGGATGCCCATATTGGTTCCTACATATTCTACGAAGATCTTTATCGGTCAGACCGCATAACAATATACGTTGTTCCCTTTGTCATCGGTATGTTACTTGCCCGAGATTCGATCGTCGGTATCCAATACCTAGTTCAATCTCATTACCGGCAAGTCTCTTTACTCGTTCCATAATACATCATCTCACAACTAACTTATTAGTTGCAATGCTTGCAAGGCTTAAGTGATGTGCATTACCGAGAGGGCCCAGAGATACCTCTCCGACAATTGGAGTGACAAATCCTAATCTCGAAATACGCCAACCCAACATCTGCCTTTGGAGACACCTGTAGTACTCCTTTATAATCACATAGTTACGTTGTGACGTTTGGTAGTACCCAAAGTGCTCCTCCGGTAAACGGGAGTTGCATAATCTCATAGTTATAGGAACATGTATAAGTCATGGATAAAAGCAGTAGCAACATACTAAACGATCGTGTGCTAAGCTAATGGAATGGGTCATGTCAATCAGATCATTCAACTAATGATATGACCTTGTTAATCAAATAACAACTCTTTGTTCATGGTTAGGAAACATAACCATCTTTGATTAACAAGCTAGTCAAGTAGAGGCATACTAGTGACACTCTGTTTGTCTATATATTCACACATGTATTATGTTTCCGGTTAATACAATTCTAGCATGAATAATAAACATTTATCATGATATAAGGAAATAAATAATAACTTTATTATTGCCTCTAGGGCATATTTCCTTCACGTCTCGTTCTTTTGAAGCATCTCGGCCTTCGCGGAGCTCAAAAACCTATTCACGATGCCTTCAGTCATCATGCGGACCATGGTCGCCTGCGGGGTAGAGCAAAACAATATGTTAGAACCAAGAAAAATTTTGGCATGACCTTCCCTAAAAATAGGACCAAAAAGAATGCATAGTGCCAAAATTCTGCTAAACGGAAATGAATCAAAACATTCGGCAAAATATTGGCAACTATCGCATATTTCAAATACCGGTGCCTTCAAATACAAACATATATGCAACACCACAAACACCGGCAACACCACAAACATACATAGATCTAGCTAGGCCACAAAAGTGCATGTGCACGTTGTTGGAGCGAGCTAGGGAGAAAAAAGTAGATCTATATCATGAAGATAGCTTTCCTTACTTACCTATCAAAAAAGGTAATTTCACCACTTAATTTTGTTGAATCTATGGTGGAAATGAGGTGAGGAGGAGGAGATGGCGAAAGCTTGGAGAAGGAGGTGGATGGAATGAAGTGGAGAAAGTGAGTGGGTAGGTGTGGGCTGTCCAAAATATCTTGTTGGTCCCAGGTTACTAATGGCGCACCGTCTGGCGATGCGCCATTAGTAACCTGATTACTAATGGCGCATCGTGAGACGGTGCGCCATTAGTAGTTTTGCAAAAAAAGAATAAAACAAAATTTACATAATGGCGCCTTTGCGCTTGATGCGCCATTAGTAGTTATATATAGTAATGGCGCATTGTGGACCAGATGCGCCATTAGTATGTATGGGAAAATGGAAAAATAATAATAATTCATACTAGTGGCGCACCCTGTTTACGGTGCGCCATTAGTGTCTTCCACACTAATGGCGTATCAGAAACAGGTGCGCCATTAGTATATAGTAGTGGCGAACTGCTTCCACGGTGCGCCATTAGAATCAATCCTATCTATAGCCCTTTTCCTAGTAGTGTGGTATGCAAACTAGTTTTGTGCAGATCCAATCTAAAGGAATTTGCAGGCGAAGGAGCTGCGTAGTTATGTGTCCTCCTCCGTTCTTACCTCCTCCTTGACAGATATATGTGATCCTAGGAACTCGCAGGGCCTTAGAACGAGAAGAAGACAAGAGACAACTCCGTTGCAATCGGGCACATACGTGATGTTAAATAATAAATGTCATTTCATCGATCCCTTGTAAAAACACATCGGGTTGCAAAGGGACGCCTCACTATTACCTTACTGAATTACTCACACATGATGATCGGATCACAAGATGAACTCACTGAAGAAGACATAAAGTGGAATACTTTATTTGTAATATGTTTTACAATAGTTGTCGGCTGAGATACATGGTTACAGGTATGACTAACTTGGAGAGGGATTGCTGCAGTGCCGATGGTGGTGGCTAAGGAGATGAGATGGGAAATAGTAAAGGCGAGGGTTGGAAGATGGTTCTGGTGTTCTATTTCCCAAATGGTGCTCTCTTTGATGGGATTCTAGTGTTGGCCCCTTTATAAAGGTTGATAGTTGGACCTTCTGGAGCTCTTGACAAGCGTTCGCTCGTACCGAACATCGTCTTGCACTCTTGTTGCTTTGTTGTGTCTCCAATTCCCCTCATAACTGATGTTTTCTTTCCATGTTTAGGTCCCGCAGAAACATATTAAACCAAAGATTTCACGATCTCTCCCATTCGTTAGTCATTAGTGCCAATATCGGAGTGAATTTCTCAAAAAAATCTGGGATGATCTTATTTAAACAACGGTCGAATGAGCACAAAAACAACACTCATCACTCGGTGGAGGCCGTCGCCTGCCACTGGGTTATGTGTCCCCCTATCCATCAGGACTGGCTCGGACTCGGGCGTGGATGCCTCCTCAATACTTATGCATAATCTGAATACCCTGCATGATAAGACCGTTCTTCTTGCTCAAATCTTTCATCTCTGATGGACCGAAGGACACGTCCACAACTCTGACAGTTCTCTATCCCACAGCTGGCTAATAAAATTTCCTTGGCACTACACAAGGGATGTTCTAGGTATCATTCTATCTTGTGGCTTCTCAGGCTCTCTTGAGAGGTGATTGCTCGAGTGAGAAGGAAGCTAATACCTTCTCTAGCTAATTATTTTTTGATAAAAGAAGGGCTACGCCACCCTTCCGATTTTCATTAACGAAAATCACAATGTTCGGAGCTACAAAGGGTAAAAAAAGACACTGGTGGAAAAACAGGCTTTCCGTCCAGCCCCATAAGTCACGAAGCTGTAGGAACCGCGACCAATGGGACCTTTAGTCGCGGTTCGAGGTGAACCGCGACCAAAGGCTGGGCCTGGCGCTCGGTGGCCAGCTGGTGCGTGAGGGGCTTTAGTCATGATTGGCCAGACAACCGCGACTAAAGGCTCGGGCACCTTTAGTCACGGTTTGCTGTGCCAACCGCGACTAAAGCCCTCCCTATATATACCCATCCAGCAGCCAACACTTAGCCATTTTGGAGCCATTCTCTTCACAAGTGGGTGTAGGTTTGCTTTTGGTTCCTCTTATGCACATAAGGTGTTTGATGAAATGCCCCAAGAGCATGAAACAAACATGACATGAAGTGTTGGAGCCACACTCTTCGATCGCGGTTAGCAACTTGATGAACCTTTGATGTGTCAATATGCATGTGTGTAGTTCATAACAAATGCATGATGGTTAATTATATATTTTATATTATAATAATGCAGATGAATCGGCAATGGATGTACGGTAACCGACTCTCCGTGAGTTCACTACGGGTTTGAAAGATTTCCTCGTAGTGGCTAATGCGAACAAGCGGGGGTTTTGTTATCTGTCCATGTGTTATCTGTAAGAATGAGAAGGGTTACTCTTCCTCAAGAGTTGTTCACATGCATCTGCTTGAAGGGTTTCATGCCAAGCTATAATTGTTGGACCAAGCATGGAGAAAGAGGGGTTATAATGGAAGAAGATGAAGAAGGGATGATTTCATCGATGAAAGCTATCTTGCTCATTTCGTGATACTTTCATGGAGGATGCTGAAGGTGAAGGGAAGGTGAAGAAGAGGCACGTGATGATCCCGTTGATGATCTTGGTCGGACCATTGCTGATGCACGGAGACGCTGCTGAAACTGAAAAGGAGAGGAGAATTTGGATCGCATGTTAGAGGATCACGAAAGGCGCTGTACCCGGATGCGATGATGGTCTGAAAAAGCTGGGCTGCACAATGGATTTGCTGAAATGGAAGGCGAGGCAGGTGTAGCTGACTCGGCATTTGAAAACTTGCTGAAAATGTTGAAGAATATGTTTCCAAAGGATAACGAGTTGCCCGCCATGACGTCTGAAGCAAAGAAGGTTGTCGCCCTCTAGGTTTAGAGGTTACGAAGATACATGCATGCATCAACGATCGCATCCTCTACCGCGTGAATACGAGAATTTGAATGAATGCCCGGTATGCACCGCATTGCGTTATAAGATCGAGGCGATGACCCCGGTGACGATGTTGAGGGCCGAAACCGGGAAGAGGGTTCCGCCAAGGTGATGTGGTATGCTCCTATAATACCACGGTTGAAACGTCTGTTCATGAACAAAGAGCATGCCAAGTTGTTGCGATGGCACAAAGAGGACCGTAAGTCGGACGGGAGTTGAGACACACCGCAGATGGAGCGCAATGGAGAAAGATCGACGGATGGTTCAGAGATTTTGCAGTGACGCAAGGAACATAAGATTTTCCCTAAGTACGGATGGCATGAATCCTTTTGGCGAGCGAGCTCCAGCCATAGCACTGCCCGTGACTCTATGCATCTACAACCTTCCTCCTTGGTTGTGCATGAAGCGGAAGTTCATTATGATGCCGTGCTCATCCAAGGTCCGAAGCAACCCGCAACGACATCGATGTGTACCTAAGGCCATTAGTTGATGAACTTTTACAGCTGTGGGGTGGTGTCCGTGTGTGGGATGAGCACAAACAAGAGGAATTTGACCTCGAGCGTTGCTTTTCGTAACCATCAACGATTGGCCTGCTCTTAGTAACCTTCGGGACTGTCAAATAAGGGATACAATGCATGCACGCACTGCTTACATGAGACCGAAAGTGTACATTTGCCAAATTGTAAGAAGAACGTGTACCTTGGGCATCGTCGATTTCTTCCAAAATTCATCCATGAAGAAAGAAAGGCAAGCATTACAACGGCAAGGCAGATCACCGGCGAAGCTCGCGAACGACCGGTGCTGAGGTATTTGATATGGTCAAGGATTTGAAAGTCATCTTTGGAAAGGGTCTGGCGGACAATCAGTTCGAAGGGAGCCGACGGGCACGCAGCCATGTGGAAGAAGAAATCTATATTCGGGAGCTAGAATATTGGAAAGTCCTAGATGTCCGCTCTGCAATCGACGTGATGCACGTTACAAAGAATATTTGCGTGAACCCCTAAGCTTCTTGGGCGTGTATGGGAAGACAAATGATACAAAGGAAGCACGGCAGACCAGCAACGTTTGAAAGACCACGATGACCGGCATCCGGAATGGTTTCAAGGTCGTGCCAGCTACGCCTCGACCAAAGAAGAGAAGGTCATCTTTTTGAATGCCCGAGCAGTATGAAGGTCCCGTCTGGATTCTCGTCCAATATAAAGGGAATAATAAACATGGGGAGAAAAGTTCCAAAACCTGAAGTCTCACGATCGCCACGTGATTATGACGCAATTGCTTCCGATTGCTTTGAGGGGCTCCTGCGGAAAATGTTCGAGTAGCCATTGTGAAGCTATGTGCATTCCTCAATGCAATCTCTCGAAGGTAATCAATCCGAAGTTCTACCACGGTTCTGAGCGATGTGATCCAATGTCTTGTCGGTTTCGAGTTGGTGTTCCGCCATCCTTCTTCAATATTATGACGCACCTCCTGGTTCACCTAGTCGAAGAGATTTCCGTTCTCGGTCCTGTATTTCTACACAATATGTTCCCCTCGAGAGGTTCATGGGAGTATTAAAGAAATATGTTCAGTAACCGTGCTAGGCCGAAGGAAGCATCACCAAGGGCTATGGAAATGAGGAGGTAATTGAGTTTTGTGTTGACTTTGTTCCGACCTTAAGCCGATTGGTCTTCCTCGATCGCGCACGAGGGGAGACTAAGTGGAAAAACACGATCGGAAGGAAATCAACGATATGTATGGACGGCCATTCTCGATCAAGCACACCACACCAGATTGACCAATTCCAGCTTGTTGGCTCCGTGCTTTGAGAAACACAAGAATATTTTACGCTCGGACAACCCGGGAAGCTGAATCTGGATTAGGAAGGCCCACATGGAGACTTTCGGCGCTTGGTTGAGAAAACATTTAATGAATGACAATGATGTTGTAGATCAGCTGTACATGTTGGCCAAGACACCATCTTCGACTATAACGACTTTCCATGGGTGCGAGATAAATGGGAATACATTTTACACGATCGCCCAAGATAAAAAGAGCACCAACCAAAACAGTGGTGTCCGCTTTGATGCAAAGAACCGAGAATGGGCAAAAGGTCACATATTATGGTTACATAGAGGAGATATGGGAACTTGACTATGGACCCTCCTTTAAGGTCCCTTTGTTCCGTGCAAATGGTTCAAGCTAACAGGAGGTGGGGTAAAGGTGGACCAGCAATACGGAATGACAATGGTGGATTTCAACAATCTTGGTTACCTTGACGAACCATTCGTCCTAGCGAAAGATGTCGCTCAGGTTTTCTATGTGAAGGACATGAGTAGCAAACCGAGGAAACGGAAAGATAAGAAAACGATCGATACATCATGCGATGATCCAAAGCGCCACATTGTTCTTTCAGGAAAAGAAACATCGTGGGAGTGGAGGACAAGACAGACATGTCAGAAGATTATAATATGTTTGCTGAAATTCCGCCCTTCAAAGTGAACACCGACCCAAGCATTAAGTTAAATGATGAGGATGCTCCATGGATACGGCACAATCGTAAGCAAGCAGGGACACAAGGGAAGAATTGATGTGTAATAATTTATTGTACCAAACTTTGTTGAATGGATCATGTGAATTATATTACCCGTGATGTGTTTGGTGTCCATTTTCGAATGATACATGAAATTTGGAGTGATGTAGTCCATGACGCTCTGCAGAGTCCGGCCGTACCACCATAGCCGACGACCAGCCTCTGGTATATTATTTTGAATTGAATTAGTTTTATTTTTCTTAATTTTTTGATATATTATTTGTATTTTTAGAATTTTGAATTGAATTAGTTTTATTTTTCTGAATTTTTTGATATATTATTTGTATTTTTAGAATTTTGAATTGAATTAGTTTTATTTTTTGAATTTTTTGATATATTATTTGTATTTTTAACATTTTGAATTGAATTAGTTTTATTTTTCTTAATTTTTGATATATTATTTGTATTTTTAACATATTGAATTGAATTAGTTATATTTTTCTGAATTTTTGATATATTATTTGTATTTTTAACATATTGAATTGAATTAGTTTTATTTTTCTTAATTTTTTGATATATTATTTGTATTATTAGAATTTTGAATTGAATTAGTTTTTTTTCCTGAATTTTTTGATATAATATTTGTGTTTTTAACATATTGAATTGAATTAGTTATTTTTTTCTGAATTTTTTGATATATTATTTGTATTTTTAAGATTTTGAAAAAGAAAAAGTATTTGGAAAATACCTTTAGTCGCGGTTGGCCTGCCCAACCGCGACTAAAGGTCGTTGCGCGCGGGAACGAAAAACCCGCCAAAAAAGCCCTTTAGTCGCGGGTCGCCTCCCCAACCGCGACTAAAGGTTACCCTTTAGTCGCGGGTCGCCTCCCCAACCGCGACTAAAGGGGGGCTATAAATACCAACGCCTGACCCGTCGCCTCCATTTCCGCTCGTCTTCTCTGCCGCGCCAAGGCTGCCGCCCTCGCCCTCGCGCGCGCCGCCGTCGCCCTCGCCCTCGCCGCCGCCGCCGCCAGCCCGCGCCATCGCCGCCCGCCGCGCCCGCCGCCTCTCTCCGCCCGTCTGGCGCCCGCCGCCCTCTCGCCCTCGACGCCCGCCCGGCCTCCTCGCCATCACCGCGCCGCCTCTGCACCGCCCTCAGCGCCGCCCGGCCGCTCAACGCTCAACGCCGCCCGGCCTGCTCGCCGCCCTCAACGCCAAGCCCCCCCAATCCATCCTCGGCCGCCCGGCCTCGCCGCCTCAATCAGAGAGAGAGAGAGAGAGAGAGAGAGAGAGAGAGAGAGAGAGCAGAGAGAGAGAGAGAGAGAGAGAATTTTTTGTTCTTTTTAATTTTAACTAGTTAATTAGTTTAACAAAAGCGGTAAATAACTTAAAACTTGATAATTAACAAAAAAACGTAAAATTTGATAATTAACAAAAAAACGATATACGGAGAGGGGCGGCGAGGGGCGGCGATGCGCGTGTGTTTTTTAGGGATCGAGAGGGACGGCGAGGGTTATAAATGTGTTGTCCTCACCTCCTCTCCGTGACGCCTGCTCGTCGCCGCCCGTCTCGCGCTCTCCGCGACACCCTCTCCCACCCCTTCTCGCCCCTCTTTTTGCCACCGCCCTTCGCCACCGCCACCGCCACCGCCCCTTCTTCACTTAATTAATTTTTTTACTACATGTTTTCAGGATGACATAATGGCGGACGATAGAGCTGACCCGATTATGGACAACTATGATCCGGACGGTGAAGCACATATGTTCGGCATCATAAACGGCGATATTCTATATGTGCCGACCGGAGAAGAAGAAGATGATATCTCTTCTTATCTGAACCTTGACGGTGAAGATGAAGGCGCCGTCGACAAGATGATGTCAAGAAACGTCGATAAACGACGATCTTCAAATGGAAGTAGCAACCACCTCCGGCCGAGGTATATATATACATTGAGCCTCGGTGATACAAACTAACTGATTTGAATAAATATGTGTGTACTAACGCGCGACTCTCTTTCTTATTTTAGCCCTCGGCGGATCGTCGAAACAATCGAGTACGTCGTCAAAGCGTGGCGCAACCAAGACGATGAAACAAGGAGAAACATGCACCATCGAGGTTGTCGACGGTGCAACCGCGAGCTCTGGAGCCCCGCAAGAACGCCACCAAGTTTGTCACCAATGCGGAGCCATTGTTAGAGACAACGCCTCGATCACCGTCCAGAGTGGAATGAGCCAAAGAAGGCACGAATTGATGGTTTCACTTTTGTCGATAAGAGAACAAAAAGATTGCTTCAAGAAGCTTATGGAACATTTCGTTCTACCTCCGAATACAACAAATTCGATGAGGAGGGTAACAAGATTGAGGAAAACAAGGAGAGGATGAGGCTAGTCAAACAGTTCGCTCTTCATAAGATGGCCGACGATTCCGAAATTCAAGCAAAATCTAGCCCGTGACTTTGTCAAGCGAGAACAAGACTCGGTTTCAAAGGACAATATGAGAAACTGAAACATGATTGGCCAGAATTTGTGAAGCAAAAGAAATCGGAGCAGTTCATTGAAATATCGAAAAAATAAGGAAAATGCGGCTAAGAAGGAGTACAATCATGTTATGGGGCCAGGAGGGTATCGCATTTGGGTGCCTAGGTTGGAGAAGATGGAGAACGAGCTGAGGGCGCGAGGAATCCGTCCCAGTGCGGAGGATGGGACCCAAGGGCCAATAGCTGGTGGTACGGGCATGGGGAACGCTGAACCCGGAGACAGGGGAGTGTGTTTACCGGGGCAAATTACTTAAACCCACCCAAGCCCTTATTGACGCAATGAAGGATGCTCAACAGGGGAAGATCAAGTTCAACAGAGAGAACGACGCGCTGACAAAAGCCCTCGGGAATCCTGAACACGGAGGACGTGTACGAGGCATGGGGCACATTCCGTGGAAAATAGGGTTCCCCCAGAACGATGACCCCATTCAAGATGGCTATGCTCGTGTCACGGTGGAGGACATAGTCCAAGGGTTTGAGGACCTGGAGATTGACATTGCTACACCTGAAGGGGAGAAAAGACTTGGAGATGTCAAGCGCCATTACATTCTATGGCAAAAGAAGTTTATCAAGTTTCCAGGCGAGGCGCCAAGGACAACAAGTCCACCCCCCTACGGTGGTGGTGGTGGCGGTGGCGGTGGTGGTGGTGGTGGTGGTGGTGGCGGTTCACCTACACCTCCGTCACATCAGCCGACGCCACCCCCCAGTCCACAACGTCCGGCGGGTGATCATCCGCCGCCCCCCAGTCCTCGTCCGGCGGGTGATCAGACGCCGCCCCCCAATCCACCTACGGCAAAGAAGCAGAAGCAGTCCTGGATTATTAACCCGGACCCTTATGTACCTAAGACCACAAAGGTACGGAGCCATCATCAAGCTTCTCCCCACAAGGCCTTGGGAACGTAGTGCCGAGGAAGTCGGCGCGACGCTGCTGCTGATTTGGAGAAATGGAAGGCGGACTGCAAGAAGAAAAGAGAGCCCGAGCCCAAGCCAGTATTTTCTGATGAGCAAAAGAAGTGGGCTAAGTCATTTTTGAGCACACCGTCCCAAGCCGCGAAGAATCTGCCTAACGACTATGAACGTGAACTTCGCAGGCAGGCACTCATGTTCAAGGAGAACAAAGAGCGGAGAAGGCCGAAGTAAAAAAGCGGAAACAAGTTGCCCAGCTCGGGAACAAAGTAAACAATCGATTGCCCGCTTATAGTGGAAGCCTTCGTCCGGATGCCCCGAGATCATACAAGCTGCGGCAACACAGGATTGATATGAACGAGTGCGAGAACAAGCGGCCAACTTAGGTATTACTCTTCGTGAACTATTAGGCCTTGATGAGGCGCCAGTGAAGGAGGTAGTAATTACATATGTCAAGAATGGGCCTCTCGTCGAGCCTGCGCAGGAAAAGGATCTACCTGACCAAATGAAACGTCTGCTGAATTGGTACAAGGGTTACATAAAAAATAAAAACGCCAAAGAATATATTTATGCGGAAGTTAGACATGAGCATCACTTCAAACATTACTATGTACAAATTGCACTGAGTGAATTGTTCCAGCTTTTCAATCTGCGCGAGCTCGACAAATCTATCATCAGTTGCTACGTTCTGTAAGTGATTTATTAATTCCTACCCCATCTCGTTCATATTGCCTGCACTATATATATGTCCTAACTATATTGTTGTGTCCGCTATTATACATGCAGAATGAAGATTAAGGAATGCAGAGTAAGGAACATCCATGATGTTGGGTTCATTGACCCACACATCGTTAATGGAATTGTGTTGAAGCATTACCCGCCAACGTGGAGGCAGACACTGTGGCAGTTTCTTACAAAGCAGGAACTCAAAAGTGATATTCTATTTCCTTACCATTTTGGGTGAGTGTTTCATCTTGAGCACATTCTCTTTTGTTTACTCCATGCATGGTATGTGGCCGGCTAATCGATGAGTTATGCATGACGTACTGTGCATGTATCGTGTCCGCAGGTTCCACTGGATTCTGCTAGTAATTAAAGTTAACACCTCAGAATGTCTCGTCCACGACTCTCTGAATAAGGATCCAAAGCTTTGGGGCGACATGAGAAAAATGCTGCAGAAGTAATTATTTTCATTCATTTGCGCTCTATATCGATCGGCCTATTTCGTTCATTTCCTAATATCAAGTAACTAATAACTCTCTTGTTCATTTAATTTTCTTTGCCTCGTAGGGTTTGGAGACGGTTCGTAGATACAAAGGTCGGTGAATTCAAAAAAGAGCTAGAATTCAAAATGTTAAAGCCTAAGAATGCTGGGGATATTCAGCCACCGTTGACCAATCTATGTGGATACTATGTCTGTGAGATGATCCGGAGATACACCTCTGAGCGGGTTACGAGTGATACCAATGCTCAGAGGAATAACCTCCGGTGGATGCTTAGTCCAGAAGCTCGCTTCCGACCACTTCAAGAGGAACTAGCTGGATGGTTCAGAAGGGAAGTCCTCCATCCTAAAGGAGAACACTATCACGAGGAGGTAGAACTTTATATGGATTAAATCATGTATGGAAACTTGTTCAAAATTGTATATGGTCATCCGATGATATTGAATATATATTGTATATTCCTCTTGAATTCTTTTTGGTTCTAATTTCAAATTTATTTGAAATTGTACATTCATATGCATGTATGTAGTACCGTAGAATATATGAAACTCCTGCAAAATTAAAATAAAGCACAAAAGAAATAAAACAATACAAATTAAACAGAAAACAGGTTTAGGGGGGGGGGGGGCTAAAACCCTAAACCTGCGGCGGCCTTTAGTCGCGGTTGGCCAGAAGAACCGCGACTAAAGGTCCTCCGCCCCGACGGCCGCCTGGCACCCACGTGGACGGGCCGTTAGTCGCGGTTCTTAAGCAGCCGCGACTAAAGGTGGGGGGCTTTAGTCGCGCTTATTTGGTCGCGGTTCCGCAGCCGCGACTAATGGCAGTTGCGAACCGCGACCAAAGGCCTTTTTTCCACCAGTGAGAGCACGACGAACTGCTTGCAGCCCCAGCAAATCACCCGAGAGGAAATGTTTAAGAACTGGAGCAGGACTATGAAATCAGCCCCGACTACTACAGCACACTGTTATTTTAAACTTCATACATTCATCCACCGCAGGGAAGAGCTTTGCTTTTTCATTCAAGCCGCGCACATACATATATATATAATGTAGTCATGACTCAGTCATGGGTCACGATTAAATATTCTGAGTGTGTGCTAGTATGGAATTAGACGAGCCAGCTAGCTAGCATCATTGTTCTTTGACCAACGTAATTAAGCTAGCTGCGACGGAACTCAAAGGACAGAGTAAGGGAAGGAAGGAAGGTACCTGGAGTCGGGGAGAGCGCCCCATCCGATGGACAGCTCCATCGCTGGCACCATGAAGCACTCGGCGCCGGTCTCCCTGTCCAGCCACATACTCTGGATGCGACCAATTGATTAGCCAGAAACCAAAATTTGTAGGAGGACTGGGTGATCGGCCTACCGTGTATACGTACCACAAGTCCGCCTGGGAGGGGGACGGGGTTGCCGGAGAGCCGGAGGAACAGGTCCTTCTTCTTGTATGGCAGCTGCTCCCCGTCAGCGAGCGCCCTGAGGTCACGACCGCAAGGCAGGAAGCAGGCCCAGACGGCATCGGAGTCGGCCGCCCCGCGGAAGGCTGGGGAGATTGCTGCGGCGCGGCAGGCATCCCGCGGCGACGTGCGGGATAAGACTGCCGACAGGAGCTCCTCGGGCAGGCGCGTGATCTCGCATGCCTCCATCTCGTTCCTCTCCTCCGCAGCCGGCTTGGTCGCTCCCCTCGGCTCCGGAAGCAACTGCATTTGAAAATGTCAAGTCTTGTCAAGTCCTTGGAAAAATCCATTTGGGCCTTCCACCCAGTGATTGGGTGAGAGTCGACACCCAGCAGGAGTACTCCAAAGTCTTGTCGAGGTCTTGAAAATTGATTTCATTTTGGGCGAAGCAACTGCGTTTGAAAATGTCAAGTCTTGTCGAAGTCTTTGCAAATATCCATTTGGGCCTTCCATCCAGTGATTGGTTGAGAGTCGAGACCCAGCAGGCCGGAGTACTACAAAGTCTTTTGAAACCTGGTACGTAGTATAAATGAAGCTATCAAGACTTGGCGGGTCGGCTTAGGTCAGCGGCTTTGTTTTACTCCATCGATCTATTCCAGTGGAGGATATGTTCTGCTGTATATCTTTTCAGGGGGAATATATATATATAGTAGGGTGTTTTTATTACTCAATCAAGTGGCAAATCCACCTTACAAAGTTATGGAACAACACTCAGACCTGAATCTTTTTTTTTAGATCAACAGGGAGGAGCTCCCCGGCTCCATTACTTGGAAAGAAGCCCGCAAACAGGTCTGATACATTGTTCAAAAACAGTAGAAGAAAAGAGACTAACAGCTAAAACAACACTAAAAAATTACTGTATTAATTAACTCACACCATTTGGTTACGCTTCATATGCATGCTCTTCACATCTCTGACATCCTGTAGTGTTCTCAAGATAGTATACACCATCATTGTGTATCGCGATCGCCCTGCATGTCATTGAGAAATCAGGTTCTTGGCCTCTGTGTTGAGTATATGTGTTGTGCATATTGTGTATTGGGTCCATCTCATAGTTTCCTTGTATGGTTGAGGTTATGGCCCACCATTGTACATCATATATACGTGCGATTGCACCTGTGTAATACATCATGCAATTCTCATAACATACATGGTATCAGTGTTTTAGGTTTATGACCTCGCTTCCGCTCCGCCGTCGCCACCGCACGCCTCCTCCGCGCTGCCGCCGCCGCTACCACCTCCCCCGCCACCGAACTCTCCCTGCCGCTGCCCCCGCCGCCATCGCCCTCTGCCGTCATGCGCCACCCCGCAGCCACCGAACCCTAGCGCTGCCGCCATCTTCTCTACACGCCGATGCCGCTTCTCTTAGCCGCCACTGCATCTTCACCCCAAGCCGCCACTGCACCTCTCCCAAGCCGCCGCCGCCGCTGCAAAACCCTAGCCCGAGCCGCACCACCACTTCGCCGCCATGTCGTCCGTCACCTCGTCTGGCTCTACCATCAACTCCAACCCGTTCGCCGACGCCAACCCTCCCGACATCAACGACAGCCGCAACCTCAACACATACGGGCGAGTTCCGGTTCGTCTCTACCAGACGGACTCCTCCTACTACGCGTGGAAGACGTACTTCTCCCTCGTGTTCCGGGAGTACCACCTCGTCGACCATGTGGAAGGCTCCGTCGACTCCAGCCTCGTCCCTGACTTCCATGACTGGTCCACCATCAACGCCACGCTCATCCGGTGGTTCTTCCTCACCATCTCGCCAGACCTATTTCAGATGGTCATGTAAGTGTTAGAATAAACCTTGCAAGTTCAGTTAGTTCAGTTAGCGTTAGCTGCATTTTTTCTTCAGTTTTGTCAGGTTCGTCAGTTTCGTCAGTAGCGAGATTAGCTCGAGGTTCCAACAACTTAGACCGAGTCCTGCGCCCTACTGATTCGTTCGTGGGATGGCACGAACATTGTGGATCGTAGTGGCACATAGTCTGGAGGCCACGAGCCCCATTTCCTTCGTTGTACTCAATAAATACAGAGAGAAAACAGATCAGAAAACTGCGGCAAGTTTGCGCAGGCAAAACCCTTGTCTTCCACCTCGGTTTAGCTAGTTCGTCGTCTCAACTCCGACAATTGGCATCAGATCAGGTTCTTGATCGGGGGAATGGCAGGCCCAGACGACTCCAGTGGGAGCAAGTCGCCGGCCACTTCGCGGGCACGGGTCTCCGACGGCAACGAGCTTGCCGTGGCTGAGAGATCCACGGCGCGGACGGCGTGCGACTTCGGCGGGGCGGCGTGGCCGCAACTGACCGGAACCAACTACACCGACTGGGCCGTTCTCATGCAGGTCATGATGGAGGGCCGCTACCTCTAGGACGCCTTGCAGACGGGCACGGCGGAGCGCAGCGACGATCGGCTGGCGCTCGAAGCAATCCTGCGCGGGGTGCCACCGGAGATGGCACCCACCCTCGTCGGCAAGGCCACGGCGAAGGATGCGTGGGACACTGTCAAGACTATGCGTCTGGGTGTGGCGCGCGTCCACGAGGCTAAGCTCGCGACCATCTCCAAGCAGTACAGCGACATCCGCTTCGCCGACGGCGAGACCGTCGATGATTTCGCCATGAGGATCTCAAACATGGTGGCCTAGATGGCACAGCTCGGAGAAACTGTGCCTGAAAAGCGGGTTGTGCGCAAGTTTCTCTCCGTCGTCCCCAAGAGGTACTCTCAGATCGCGCTCTCCATTGAAACTCTCGTCGATTTGGACACACTGTCGGTGGAAGAGCTCACCGGGCGGCTCAAGGCCGCTGAGGAGAGGTATGATCTCGAGCAGGCTGAGACCGGCGTCGGCCGACTCCTGTTGACGGAGGAGGAGTGGGCTGCACGCCTCAAGGGGCGGGGCGGCTCGAGCAGCAACGCGCCGCGAGGCGGCGGTCGGCGTGGCAGAGGGCGTGGACGCGGCCGTGGCGGGCGCGGAAATGGAAAGGCCGACGACGACAAGTGCAGATACTGCGGTATTGCCGGCCATTGGGCTCAGGACTGCCGCAAGAAGAAGAGGGAGGAGGCGAATCAATCGAACCTCGCACAGGCGGAGGTGGCGGACGACGAGGACCCAATTTTCCTCATGGCGCAGGTGTGCACGATCACCGACGCCGGCGATATCACTGACGACTATGTCGACCTCGTTGAGGAGCACGCCGAGGCCTACCTCGGGCGCACGGAGGAGGAGTACGACTCCAAGTGGTACCTCGACATGGGTGCCTCAAACCACATGTCGGGCAGCGCGGCGTGCTTAAGCGAGCTCGACCGCCGCGTCGGCGTCACCGTGAAGTTTGGGGACGGCTCGGTAGTGGCGATCTGCGGATGCGGGTCCATGCTCTTCACTGACTGCAACGGTGGGCACCGCATGCTCACAGGAGTCTACTTCACCCCTCGCCTGCGTAGCAGCATCGTCAGCGTTGGGCAGCTCGACGAGAGCGGCTGCAAGTCAGTGATCACCGATGGCGTGTTCACTCTCAGCGATCGCCGTGGACAGGTGTTTGCGCGCGCCACGAGAGCACGCAACCGCCTCTACCCCTACGACATGCAGCTGGCCCGGCCGATGTGCTTGGCCGTGCACACCGCCACCGACGAAGCATGGCGTTGGCACGCGAGGTACGGGCATATGAATTTCAATTCACTCCAGATGCTGGCCTGGCAGGGGATGGTGCGTGGCCTGCCTGCGATCGACCATGTCGACCAACTCTGCGACAGCTGCTTGGCCGGCAAGCAGCGCCGAGCATCGTTCCCCGACGTGGCGAACTACCGGGCCGAGCACGTCCTTGAGCTGGTCCACGGCGATCTCTGCGGGCCCATAACTCCGGCAACTCTGTCAGGCCGGCGATACTACACTGGAGGGGGTGATTGGTACGTGGACACCGGGGCCACGGCTCACATGTTTGCTCATCGTGGTAATCTTGCCTCCTTCACTCCCGTCACCAACGACCGCCGCATCATTGTCGGCAACGGTTCCACCCTTCCCATTACACGCGTCGGGCACACTTCTTTTTCTTCTAATTCTATGCCTTTATCTTTGTCTAACATACTTGTGTCACCTCATCTTATTAGGAATCTTATTTTCGTTTGTTGTTTCACTCGTGAAAATCCTGTTAGTGTTGAATTTGATGAGCTTGGTTTTTGTGTCAAGGACGCTTGAACCAGGATGGTACTTCATCGATGTTACAGCCCCGACGAGCTCTATCCGGTGCATCCGCCTTCCTCCACCACCACCGCACCGGTCGCTCTCTCCGCTGGCGTTGATCTCTGGGACGCTCGTTTGGTCATCCCATCCCCGTCACCCTTTGTTAGATTCTTAGGAGTTTCAGTTTCAGTTGTAATAAGATTGAGGATCACACTTGTCGTGCCTGTCGTGTCGGCAAACACGTTCATCTTCCATTTAATACCTCCACTACCATTGCTTATTTTCCCTTTGAGTTAATTCATTGCGATGTGTGGACCTCTCCGGTTCCTAGTAATTTGGGCTATTTATATTATCTGCTTATTCTTCATAATTATTCTCATTATGCGTGGACTTTTCCTTTGCGACGCAAGTCGGATGCACTTTCCACTCTGACAGCTATTTACTCCTATGTCTGTTGGCATTCTGGGAACCAGGGTACCCAAACTTGCCTGCCTGCGGCCCACGGCGTGGCTCAATCGATGGCCTGGTACGGCCCATCTTCAGCCACGACAAGACAAGACCCTCGGGAGGGGCCAAGCCTCGTGAGGCGGACGACATCAAGACCTCCTAAAGGAGCGGTCTCCCCAGGTGGCCTCCTGAGGAGCGGAGATTTCTATGCAAGCACTCACCTCACGAGGCTGAGGTGACGCCAGCCATGACGACCAAGGCCAGGTGCTCCAGAACGACAGGATGAATGTAATCCTCGAGTCCACCATGAAGTCCCAACCAGAAGCTTTGCAAGCGAAGACCACCTTTCGTCAGGATAAGATGTATACTTGTCCCCTTTCAAAATTAGCCACTGTGGGATCCCTTCGCTCCTAAGTTTTGGGGAAGAGGACCGAGGCAACTATAAGTATATCCTAGCCACCACCGTAGTAAGGGATCGGACCCCCGGAGACCGAACCCCTAGAGCTCATCACAAGAACAAGCGTCCTGAGGCTGTTCTTCCCCTTGTACTAGTTCATCCTCAGCCCCCGCGAGGCTAATCCACCACAAAGCAGGAGTAGGGTTTCTCTTGGAAGCACTTTTTTACTTGGGTTTCAGTGTTTTTGCATTGAGTTATTTCCTTTTTTCTTTTTGGATTCCATTTTAGGTTCCTTTCCATATTATTATTATTTTTAAGCAAGTGAGTTGTATAATTTCTAGAGCATTTTTTATAAAATGTTTGAACAAGTTTTAAAATTACTCAAGGTATAATTCTTTTATATAATTTATAAGAACGCACTATTGTTTTAGTTAGGTAAAATTCTAGAAAATGCAAGACCATATTTATACAAATGTGTGCACACTTATAAAATTGAATTGACAATTTTCTAACTTGTGAACAGTTTTTAAAATTAGAATAATATTTGTAAAATATGTTAGACTTTTAAATTTACATGGAAAGTTGTATAAATATCTGAGCATATTTTTAAAAACGCAGTCATTTTTAAATTATTCATCAAAATTTGATTCAAATGATTGAAAACATTTAAAATAATTTGAACATATTCCTGAAATGCTTGACACTTTTGAAATTATGTGGACTTTTCATTTATATTTTTTTAACCCCGGTTGCATTAAATATATAAGTTATTTTTTTCCGACATGTACATATGTGTGGACTATTTCAAAATAATTGTAAAGGTGGGGAAATGAAACAGAACTATGCTAAAAGGCCTGAACCGTGTGAGCTTTCTATGAGCTACTAGTAAGTATGCACGTGCAATGCACGTCTAATATTACAAACAGACGCGGGAATTCACATATATAAAAAAGTTATTCTAATAGCAATAAAATAATATTACAAATCAACTATAATTTAAATGAATTTCAGGAAGTGATATAGTTTAGCGGTGTACATTTAAAGACACACACTAACTATCTCAGCATTTCTCAATATGCTTAAGCATATCTCAATGTAGCAAAAGCATAGAAGGTGCAATGCATGTCTAGAAGTATTCCGGAAATCTGGGCCTGGCCCTTTCCTCTATCTTCTGAGATCCTTAACCATCTCCTAAAAGCCAAAATAGACTAAATATATATAGCTTGAACGATCCTAAAAATCCCTGGACGGAGATAATAAAGAACCCAAAGCAGATGGTATCCTACTACATGGGTGGTCTTAAGAATCCAAAAGAGGTTGCTGAGAAGAGATAGATGTATCCTAACCTCTATTGCTCTCGCATAAAGACTTTTTTTACGTGACATGAAAAAGTGACTACGAATTCCCCTTTTTATTTGTGAATCCCTGTCTGTATCCTTTGATCCTTTGAGCGCACGCTGGTATAGATTATATTTGAGGGTGAAAGGGAAAATAACCCAATTTCAATAATTTATATAAAAACTATAGGACAAAAATCTCCGCATGCAAGTGCCATAATGTGTCAATAATTATATGTGGCCACCATAATGCTAGAGCTTTGCATCCTTCAGAAAACACATATGCATTTCAAATCCCGACAAAAAAAAATCAAACTCCAATTAAAATCTTGAGGCTATTACTGTTTGTTCGCTAAGGAACAGAGAAAGATTGAGTCGTTAGAGACAATAGCTCTCCTCTATCACCCTATTCTACACGATACGAAATCCACCATGGAAGATATGGATGAGCTGATGATGGACTTGGGGAAAGGATAGATAAAAGCAAACACACATTTACATGACATCCGTCTTTACTATTTGTTTGTTACAAGTAATAATGGAAAAATGTGCTGATCCACCTCAAATCTTTTTGGTCATGCGCATTTGAAAATTATATATCAATATGAGATGCTAATTTTGTTATTCAGAAAAGGAGTTGCAAATGGAAAGTATTTTTAAGATTCTTTAGAATGAGGGAAAGAAATGTAAGCTTAGTTCCAAGAGTGGTGGCAGCAGTTGGGGCATGTAAGTAGGTTGATTGCACATTTGTTCCAATAATTCTAAGTATGTTAGATTGCATATTAGACCAACATTTATGACAAAATTATATGTAGATAATAGTTAATCACAATCACATGTACTTAAATTCCAGAAACAAAGCCAAATTATGGCCTGAAGCACATGAACTGACACACATAACCGAAAGTAAGTCCATTATCCTTAATTGCCAAACACAACATAATTAGATATCAATACTACTCCGAAATCATGAACATAGTAAAAAATAGGCTTAAGTCTCAGAAAGGTAGTTGGCATGTAGAGAGGCGGAATATTCCAGCTCTAAACAATCACCACCATGTGTTCATAAATAAGCTAACAACTCGCACACGTAAGCTCCAACATAGTCAATAGGCAATGATACCTTTGCTACCATACCATATTCAATGTCTAAGTCACAGTAAAATCAGAAATATGAGTAAGGTAAATGGCAACTTGTAGATCTTCCTTTGATATAGTCAGAAGCAGATAATATTTTTAGGTTTCCAAAGAAGAATTATCTACGACATAGAAATGGAAGAAATTGAACTTTAAAGAACCCCAAGCAAGGATTGACTCACCCCCCTCTTTCATATGTGCATCGACTTGGTCCTTAACAATAACACATGGAAAATAAATAAAACATATTTCAGGCATAAGAAGTTCAAACAGATATTTTGAGAAACATTTTCTTCCCCATTTCATTACCAAGATTTTTTTCTTGAGAAAGATATCCTCTCTACCTATGCTATTTTGTATTTACATCAACAACAAACAGGATCAAATTGAACAAAATTAACAAAATGTACATGGTCAGCAAATCATTCCATTTATTGATTTTTCCATCGACGGAATTTCATTCAAAAGTTACATCGCCGTAGAATATAAAATATTCCCCTTTGCCCCTGCCATAGAAAGCTTACACCGAAGTATCAATTTTAAAGGTATCAACGAGCGTTGTGGTAAGCGGAGGTCCGAACAACAGGATGTCGAAGATCTCGTGACGCCGGTGAGAGTGAGTACAAATATTGACCAAAAAACACATCACTTAGCATTTCACTGGACAAAAGAGCATGTACATTGTATTTAATTAAGAAAATAAATAATTGTGTAAAGGTATCCTTGGAATGAGTCCTTAGTCAGCGACGAATCTTAGACATATCAGAATATGGAGGGAACAAGCATTACTTACTTGCTCTAATGTTTGCTCGTATGTACTGTCCTGGCAAACAATGTATTGATCACTGCAGCTCAAATCCTAGAAAATAATAAAGAGAGAGACTAAATTCAGTTGTATACAGGAGCAGAGCATATAATATGGACATCCTTGTCATCCTTAGATCTCCGAGAATCCTACATTCTCTTGCCGTCCTTTGTTTTCTAATGGGATGGTTTTTGCCACCCCTTTTGTTTGCATTCTTAGCATCTAGAGCAAGTTCAGCCACAAAGACGTCTCTTGTTGCACCAAGTCTCTCTCTAGCATCCTTGTCCATTAGCACTTCCAAATAGCTCTAGATCGCCACGCCACAAACTGTAGTTAATTCATAAACAATACCACAAAGTCAGCATACAGACTCGCAAGAAGGATTTCAGGAGGGGGAGAGGAATTAATCGATTGTCAACAAAAGCAGCAGGTTAAGCTTGCATCATAGCTACACTTCACATAATCCTAGAGTCTATCTTGCCAATCTGCAAGTGGAACAGTAAGAGAACATATAAGTGAGCCCTGTAGCACCTTGTTCCTTCAGGTAGAAAACAACCAGCACCACTGAATCGCTTGAATTGGTAAATTCATACTACAACCTACAATCATCTACTACTGCCCCATCAAAGTCACACGGGCATACCTGAACAAGCTCTGTTCGTACTCAACAATCAACATTGTGGTACCCCACACTGGAGGACTGCCTCCTCCCAAACTTCTGCCGGAGATCTCCCTCACCACATCTACCTCCTCCTCCCTCAACTCCCGCTATCACACACACCACTCCACCCCCTCTACCATGGCAATCGGAGGAGGATTCATGGCTTGCGACAGGTGAGGAGGATTCATGGATTCGTGGAAGTAGAGGAGGAGCGGCGGGGTATGCGGCCTCCTCTCGTGTCCGTCAGAAGAGGATCGGCGGGGGCGGCGGCCTACATGGGGCAGCAGAGGAGGAGCGGCGGGGCCGGAGATAGGGGCAGGGAGGTGCGAGGAAGGTGGATGTGGGTCACCGAGGACCTTGTGGGGTGGGCGTTGCTGGTGTGTGCGGGGGTGAGAAGCATCGGTGGCAGTCACCTGGGGAACAACAGGGCAGGGAGCTGTTGCGGTCGCCGGCTGGCGAGGGTCGGCATTGCAAGCACCGGGGACGGCGGCGATTGCGGGGATGGGATGTGCGCGTCAGTTACGTGGGGCGATTGGATCGCACAGAGTTTTCGTCCGCCTATTATAATCGCTAAGTGCACCCATGGATGTCATTAGATTAATCTGGTCTGTTAGATTTTATTAATTTAGATAATCAGACGGTCATAATTAATCTGTGTACACTAAATCGGGGTGGTTATAGAAAAGAAAATGTTCTCTTGTTTAATAGTAGTATAGATACATCACAGTGCAGCGCCCTACGTCTACCTAGATATCCTATTTAGTGTTTATTGCGAAGGATACTACACAAAACATACAAATGATGCACTCCTGCGCTATCGCCGATGTACCTCATTAGCGTTCCTTTTTGTGTCTCTTTACTAGTTTTGTTCCCTTTTTCCCTTCTTCGGGTTTATTTCATTTTTTATTTTTTATTCATTTCACTTTTTTATCATTTTTACACAAGAATATTATTTAAATGTTAAAGATTTTTTTTAATGTTATCAGATGATAAATATTTATTGTAAATTTTATGAACCCTCTCTTCAAATTTGTGAATATTTATAAATTTCACAAACATTTTCTAAAAATATATAAACTTTTAAAATCCGTTTATATCTTTAAAAATGGTTTTTAAATGATGATTGTATTTTGTAATTCATGAATTTTTTTTAAATGAGAACATTTTTAAATCATGAAATTTTTATTAAATTATAGCAACACTTTTTTTAATCTACCAAAGACAATGAGCATCCTGGTTCTATGGGAATTACGGATGGAACGAAACCAATTCACTTTCAGAGGAAAGACAGCCACGGTAGAGGATGTGTTGGCCGCTATTCGGGCAAGGAAACTACTGTGTCAACAACAAGGAGCTCAATGCCTTGAGCTGGCATAGGCTAACAGTGGTAAGATTGTAGTGTTTTCTCTTTTGTTTCTCCTCTCTTTTATCCTTTCGATCCTAGGATCCTCAGCATTGCTTTCTGCAAAGATCAATGCAAAGCCAGCAGCACGCTGGATCTACAAAAAACAATATATTGGTCCAACAATGTTTGCACTGACGTACAGACGCTGTCGCCAACTGACTATCCCTGTCCGCATGGACCCTCTTCCGGACATTCCGAGGGTGATTGCCCCCTTTCCACACTTGTGTTCTCTGAATTAAAAATATATGAAACCACAAATCCAAAAGAGAAAAGGGCTGGGCTACTACGTACGCAAGTGCAGGAAGGGCATTGATGTGATCATGACATCCTCTCGGCCGTGCATGTTATCTTCTCATATTTGGGTGGTTGACTTGGCTTAATGCTCGTTTGTTGTATGTAGATATCGATGAGTGCACGCAGGCACTATCACATCCATGCTATGGCAAATGTACCAATAGGGATGGATCTTTTGATTGCAGTTGCCCGCGGGTAGACCTGGCCATGGGCAGCCTGACCCTGCCGGCCCGACCCGACCCGGCCCGAAAAAGCCTGACCCGGCCCGGCCCGACCTTGTCCACGGGCCAGGCTCGGGCCAAGATTTCAAGCCCAACGGTCGGGCCGGGTCCGGGCCCGTCGTATTTGCACATTAACGAAGAGGCCCGAGGCCCGCCGGGCTTTTAGCATGATAGGCCGAGCTCGGGCCTGATTTTTAGGCCCGATGGCCGGGCCGGGCCGGGCTCGGGCCTGTTTTTTTTTTTTGCACCGGGCTTTGGTAGGCCTGGCCTGAAGCCCGTCCCGGCCTGACAAATGGCCAGATATACCCGCGAGGAACCCAAGGCAACACCACCCTACTTAATGGTTGTGTCAAGTCTATGAACTTAGGTGAATACCATTCGCAACATTTTAGTTTCGTCGAATTACAGTGTATACATAAACTATCACAGTGTTAAGTACTACTTTTCTTTTTAATTTGGTTAAAACATATTGTACTGCTCTCTGAATAACTATTACAGTCCCATTTCGCCATCTTAGATACTATCAATATTCTCGCCAGGACAATTTCATGGTTCGACAGATGTGTTTTTTTTCGTTCCGGAGCCTAATAATCAGATGCTAATAATCAGCTATACATGTAATGTAGAAAAATTATGATTTTTTGTATACAAAATTTGTGAAAATATGCTAGAGCAAGAAGCGAAAATCCATTAAAAAAGTCATACTGCAAAACAAAATAAGTATGGAATGACAACATATTTATAGATTAAAAATAAGGAAAGAATCCACACACAAGAACTAAGTCATCCAGATCTGTGGAATGGATAAACAAAGGCATCTAGAATTAAATATGCCGTAATCTTACATTGGTATTAATATATCAACCTAATCCAATTTATCAATGCATATGTCAGCGCTTTGCTTCCGAGTATGATCCACCTTGGTTTTGGTAACCATCTGGTTACCGAACTTTTTGGCTCCTCCCTTAATTTGTGTCACACAAATTCCATCATTTATTTGAGTTCTCTCATTAAATTCTTTCCCCACTTATCTATCTTTTTTGCAGGTTTAATTATTGGTCTATCATTTTCTAGTGGCCCGACTATTCTACTTTTGTTTGCTGGCTTAAAAGTAATAATCAGCAAGCTTAATCATCCAAAGGCCCAAGAGCTGAGAAAAAAGTGCTTCAAACAAAATCATGGACAATTGTTGCAAAAGTTGGTGTCTCATAGATCAGACATTGCAAAGAAAATGATCATTCCTTTAAAGGAGCTAGAAAAGGCTACAAACAACTTTCATCAAATTCACAAGCTTGGTGGAGGAGTGCATGGTACAGTACACAAAGGAATTTTGTCAGACTTGCATGTTGTGGCCATCAGAAAGTCAAATATTGTGTTCAAGAGAGAAATTAATGAGTTTATAAATGAAGTTGCCATTCTCTCATAGGTAATCATAGGAATATGGTAAAGCGTTTTGGATGTTGTCTCGAGACAGAAGTCCCTTGTTGGTTTATGAATTCATTTCCAATGGAACCTTTATGAGATCATCTTCAGAAGGAGTCGCTGGGATCAATAACTTGGGAAAATAGATTAAGGATCGCAACAGAAATTGGCAAAGCCCTTGCTTACCTTCACTCGGTCATTTCTGTTCCGGTAATACACAGAGATATCAAGTCTGCCAATATACTACTTGATGATGCATTTGCAACAAAGGTGTCTGACTTCGAAGCTTCAATGCGCATTCCTCAATAGCAATCAGCGATAACAACAGTGGTTCAAGGTAGTTTTGGATATTTAGATCCTATGTACTATTACACAGGTTGGCTAACAGAAAAAAGTGATGTTTATAGCTTTGGAGTAATTCTCGTTGAGTTGCTTACTACGAAGATGCCAACTACATATAGATCATACGAAGCAGATGGACTTGTTGCATTATTTGTTGAACTATTTGCAGAAGATAAATTGGCTGAAATATTGGATACAAAATTCATGGAGGAGGGAGGTAGCTAGCTTGGAGAAGTAGCTGCTCTAGCCATGTCGTGCATAAAACTAAGAGCAGAGGAGCGACCAACCATGAGATCATTGGAGATGACATTCGGACGCCTCCAAGGACACATGGAGCCTGTCCTTGATGATTTTCTGTCGGAAACAAACGAGATGAATTATTTGACAACGAGATATACTTCAACAATTAAAATGACAAGCTTGGAGAAAGTGAGCATGCAATATACTCAGGAACAAGAGTTTGTGTTGTCCGCCAGCTACCCTCGATTGTTTTGTTTACACATGAAAGAGTTGTCGCAGATTGTTGTTTGTAGTTTGCATAACTTCCGCGTCGTCTTAATTAATTTCTATCAGTTCCATTGACTGATTCTTTCAGTGTTGTTCTGTTGTATAACCGCTTTCTCGGCAGTCACCATATTTTCCGATATGCGTTTTTTGTTTGTCGAACTGGGTTGCTCCATTTTTCATTATTATTCATATAAGAGAGGCAAAATTCAGTATTAGTACTGATTAGAGAAAGAGCGGGGTAGGTACCATTGCTGAATGTGAGTGCTATGGAAATGCCTTCCGCATCGGCAGATCCATGGGCTAGTATGTACTAAAATAGTATCAAGTATTTACAGGTCTTGAGAGCACATAATGAATTATCATCTACTCCGGTATGTGGATCTTCTTCATTGCTTCGACCAAATACTCAAATTTAGAACCCAAGCAACCACATACACAAGTAAAACTTAGACATCATTCTGAGTTCACACAACAACTTAAAATAAGTTCCCTTTTTGGCTTCCAACAGCGCTGCAACTAGAACTTGTATTTTCATAACACTCAAACCTTTATGGGGGAAAAACATGAGCATGCATGAAAGTTTTAAAGCCTAGAAGATATTGTATCTCTTCAACCCCGCAACATCTCGCGGTCCTACCGAAATACCGAGGTGCTCTTCACACCCAAACACCCAATCGTGCCTGCACGCCGACTCTGTATTCCATTGTTTACTCCCGTGTCATGTTGTTCCTTAGGATTGGTCAGAATCAGGTCATTCAGGGTTCTCTTGCACAAATACGAACCATATTTGAGCTGAATGCAACAATTCAATATCGAACAAAGTTTAATAGAACTATTGTCCACTCAAAGTCATCTATATGCCTTTGCAAGCCCTTTTGTGGAACATGCCAATCAATTATATTTACTAACATTTTCTTAATTAATTCTTCCATACAGTTAACCCAAAATTAAAGGGCATGTTTAGTGTAGCTTGTTTTCCAGGCACTCCCTCTAGATAGATTTACAAGTCAGGCATGGGTTTTTAGGTATTTGATTTGATTAGGGAAACATTTATTACATTATATATTTTTTCATCGAAGGAACTTTCTAAGCATATAATTAGGCATATTACACATTTTATTAATCAAATCAAAGAGCTAAAACCCCATGGCTGACTTATAAACAAAACCGGAGGGAGTATCTCTTTTGTTGGGTTATGTGTTAGTAGCTCCATTTGTTATTCGAGCTGTCGATAAGGAAACGATAATAGTGATGTTTAGGCGAGTCGCTGTATTACATTTTATGTCAAAAATTGTGTGTTTACACCATTTTATTTTTATTTTATTTTTTTGAGTGGAAGGCTACACCATTTATTTTATTGTATACGAACGCGAGATCCTTTGTGGAGCTAGCGAGTGCGAGCTATCGGCTGTGTACGGGAGCAAAGTTAACGTACCGAAAAGTTACCGTCGTATTCAAAATGAGAGGCAGACTATCACGGTGGCACAATATATGGTCCAACAATGCTCTAGCACGGTATGCACTGACGTACGTACGCTGTCGCCAACTGACTATCCCTGTCCGCATGAAGCCCGTTCCTGACGTTCCAAGGGTGGTTGCTCCCTTTCCACACTTGTGTTCTGTGATGAATATGAAACCATAAATCCAAGAGAGAGAAAGGGATGCAGTCGCCGCACACCTGGGCTGGGCTACTACGTACGGAAGTGCATGAAACTTATATAGTATAATATATACCGTGCACCCCAATGCACGTCAAACAAGTGAACGTCGATCGCCAAACCGTGCAAGTGCTTCCTATTTAACCTCTCGATCTTCTCCCACGTCCATCTCAACTAAGCTAGGCAGCTTGCTTGCACGTTCATATACCTGCTAGCTACCCACATCCTCCTCAGTCCTCACATACAGACATACTGCAACAATTAATGGCTTCTCTCACAGGTCCATGGCTAGTGCTTCTCGTGGCCATGGGCTGCATGCTCCTCGCGGCAGCCCGCAGCAACAGCGGGAACCCCACCGCCGGGTTCGAGAGGGTGGAGCTCGCCGCCGGCGACTTCCAGGTGCAGAGCCCATACAACGTGGCGGAGAGCCAGCGGTTCCAGTACCGCAACGGCGTGCGGACGTTCTGGGTGCACCGAAATGACAAGCCCTTCAACACCGCCACCCACACCAACCCCCGCTCTGAAGTCAAGCTCCGGGTAAATACATTGCCCGTCACCATATATATCCGTGCTCCCTTCAAATCACCCATGCATGTCGTCGCACACATATATGAATGAATCGTTCTCGGTCTTTCAGGGCCACGACTACTCGTCCGGGGTGTGGCAGTTCGAGGGGTACGGCTACGTGCCGGAGGGGACGTCCGGCGCGTCGGTGATGCAGATCCACAACCAAGAGGGCGCCGCACACTCGACGGTGCTGATGTTGCACGTCTATGATGGTGTCCTGCGCTTCTACAGCGGGACGGCGGTGGAGCCTGACATCTACAACCGGTGGTTCCGCCTCAACGTGGTGCACGACGTCCAGGCATCCACGGTGGCCGTGTACATCGACGGCGAGCACAAGTTCGGCACCAGCGTGACACCCAGCGAGTCCTACTACTTCAAGTTCGGGGTGTACATGCAGCACCACGACCAGTCCAGCTGCATGGAGTCGCGGTGGACCAACGTCACGCTCTATACTAAGCACTGAGTGGATGCATGGTTAGCATGCGTATCGGTATTGCGGTCTAGGGTAGCATGCATGTATGTTTACGCTACGTACGGGCCCTGTGTATGTTAGTTTCCACGAGTTGAATAAAATTTGTTGTTTTGAGTGTCCGTAATCTGAGTCATACTTGGAGGTCTAGCTTTGATAATACCCTTGTTAAGATATGAATATTTGTTGGGATGTGAGATACAACAGTCCGATTTGGCAAGTGTTAAACGGTTATCTTAGGAAACCATTACACAACCGCAAGTTACTATGTAGTGGTATATAAACATGACGCAACAATTTGGTAACTTTCAAAAGCAACAACGACAAGTGGGGGCGGCAGCACTGGAGGATTTCATTTTGGGTGGTGCTCTTCGGGTGCCGAGTCTTGACTTTTAGGGTGAAAAATTAAGGTCTAACCTTCATTGATTGTGCCTGGCAATTGCCTTGCTGAAGGATTTGATTTGAGAGCTCGGATTTTCTACAAGGTGAAAACCTAAGATTTTGGATTGGGCGACGACGGCTCTTGTGCGTTGTTTCCTTCTTGAATGCGTCGCTTTCAGAGACCTTTTATGTTTTTCCGGTGTTGTCTTTGGTTGTGCTTTGTGTGTTGCTGCTGAGAGGAGTTGATCACTATGGCAAGGCCTTTGTTTTTTCTTTCTTTTCTGATTTCTTTTCTGGTTGTGTGCATCCTGGATGTCTTTGAGACATCTTGTTGGTGTAGAGGTTTGGTGTAATTGGTATCTTCACAATATTAATATATTACATTAAAAAAAGAGGACACAAATGTACTAATACCGAGCTTACATGAGCTCGGTTGAACAGTAAAATAAAAACCAATTGAAACCTAATTCAAAAAATTCCTTTTTTGTGTGTGAAACTTTGGCAAATGGTTTGATAGGTTCCTAAATTTCATCATCATATGACATTCGTGGAAAATGGCAAAACAAACGATGCTCCAAAACATTGTTTTCAGACACATTTTAGAGCACTGATTTTTTCTTTTTCCACATGTTACACGAATGTCATCTGATGATGAAATTTTACTAGATATGAAAACATTTGTCAAAGTTTCACATCAAACAAATTCGGTTTGAATTTTTTATGATTTGTTATGATTTTATTGTTCACTCGCGCTCATGTGAGCTTGGGATTAGAACATCACTTCCGTGTATAAACATCTGTACTTTAGCCCGAGTTTGTTGTGGGCTTTGTCCATACCATGGATCAAAAGTTGGCAGTTGATATGGTGCCTGGCCCACAGAGATGCGAATTTAAGGGTAAGATTTGATTGGTGAAAATATCAAAATACATTCGCTCTATTACATCAAGATGTCACTACTGATCTCTGATATATTTTTGTGTCGTGTTATAAGACATGACATCCATATCTATCTATTTTTGGTTGTTAGATCTTTACCGAGGGCCACCATATGTCGGTTGCTATGCCACACTGGCCACAAAGAGTGGAATTATGCAGTCTGATTTAATAGGTGCTAATATGGAAGATATATTCGCTTGTCACATGCAAGATAGTTTCGCTCGTCGCATGCAAGAAGTGACATGAAGATCTGGCTACTGATCATTGATATATTTTCTTGTCGACATGTAAGATATGATGACACACATATCCAACTATTGTTTCCTGGCTCTCCATCTTATGGATATTCCCAGCCCTCTATCTTAGGGATGTGGTCAGCTTGACGCAAATTTCTATATAAACAAGACAATTAAGTAGCTTTCACTCACCCAATACAGTCATACTAATTAACCTGATTATATAAAGAAAATATAAAGTACTTAAATAAATAAGTTAATATTTCAATATTTATACAAATAGATGAACAATATTATTCAGGGACAACTAATTATTATTTTTCTACAAAGGTGTGATCGTTACATTAAACTTTGAAAGTTGAAAGCATGTACAATCAGAACCTGCAAGTTCCTATGTTGCGCAATGAAAATTTAGGTAATGGGAGCAGCAAATTAAGTGAACTTTCTAAGACAAACCTAATTAAGGGACACCCCTTGGAGGGCTCCAGCAGATGTCATCTTCTTAGACTGAGAGTGTGCCAAGTGGCGCGTCCAGCCACCACAACATGTCACGCGCTGGTGCACCATCGGAATTTTGGTATTTTGCACGTTGTTTCCGCTTTTATTTGTTTTCTTAATTTTTTTTAGATTTTTGGTTTTTTGCTTGATTTTTCCTAGGTTTTGCTGGGAAGCAGTGCTTTTTGGGAAGAAGCACGTCTATGCTTCCCAAAAAAGCTAAAAAACTAATATTTTGCAGCTCTAATTATTGGTTTATCATTTTCGAGTACGTAGTAGTATGTGGACTAGCTAAAAAAAAAATAGAGAGACGAGATGCGTTTTGTTTGACTCGCCGTGGACGAGTGCAGAATGATTGGCGCCTCCGCCTGAGGGCACTGCGCACAAGAAGAACAAGATGATTGTCACTTTTCAGCATTTCTCAAATGATTGCCAGCGGTAGAAGCACGCAAGCAACCGAGAGATTCTTGTGTACGTACGTACATAGACACAGTCGGCAGTCGGCACACGTTCCAACCAAGGTGTAATGTCGGCCCCTCCGTCCGCACTATGGTTTACCCCGGACTTATCAATTCTGACCCCTAAACATCTGCGTGCACGCTGTTTTGAGCCCATATTTGTCAGTTCATGCAGCCACACTCTTCATTTTTCTTCTACATATGTCCGATCACTCTGCAGCCAAGTCTCGCCGCCGCCGCCGACTTGCATCTTGTCTCGTCCCAGCCGGTGGGACTCGCCGCCGGCGTCCGTGCATGGGGAAGGCTTGCCTCCTCCTTCCTCTCCGGCCAGCGCCGAGCACAAGGCTTAAGGGTTACGCCGAGCACAAAGAAGGCTTCTTTTTCCCACCTTCCAACCGTTCCTCCTCCCTTCCTTCCTAAACAACAAAGACGCCACGCCGGCGACGGCGTACGTCCGGTGCGACGGAGCACTCTCGTCGCCCCTTCGCCCGCAATAGAATGCGCCGTCCTAATCTTGCACCGCGCCGCGTCAACCATGCCCTCCTCCTCGCTCACTCTCCAAGTGCAAAAGTTGTTGGCAGGATATATAGCCCCTTATCTCACTTGTTGCTCATCTAACGCATCTCAACTCATTGATCCACTCCAGAACTATAGTAGGCCACACGTTCGGATTGGATTAAAATAACACATGGACCCATCGCAAGTACTATCGTGTACTCAGTCGGCATCCGACCGAGAAAAGGCTTTAACACTATGCGTACTAAGTTGAGACTTGGCAACAATGAGAAGCGCAGCCCACGATTAGGAGACAGGTTCATCTGCATGCTCCAGTATGATCAAACAGGAGAGCTATATATGTTCTATGCTATTTTACCTGAGAGAGAGCAGCAGGAGTGATTTAGCTAGTTCATGCTCTTAGTACTTGTCCTCTCATGTCCGTGTTCTTCGTCCTGAACTTAATCTCAAAGAGTGATTTGCTTTTGTGGTGTTATGAACGCTTATAATATCATGACCATGTTGAACTCGATGATATCTTTGCTTCTGGTACAAGTGAATGTTTTTTCTTTAAGCTAGTGTTGGTGGTGATTAGATAGCGGTAATGACTATGATGATTAAATAGTGGTAATGACGACTATGATGATTTTTAGCTAGCTAGTATACTGTTGTTGATGATATGACGATGCATGAGCTTTTATATTAATATGATGATGATGATGATGAGTTATTATATCATTTATGAAAGAAACCGCAGATTAGTTTCAGCTGGATGGATACTAGCAGTTGATAATATGGATATGACATATACTTGATCACTTAGTTAGGATCCACATGCATCCAGTCAAAACTAATCTGCGGTACTTTCACCTAATGATTTAACAACTCATTATAATGTAAAACAATCACTAAATTAAGTTGACAACACAAAAAATAAAACCAAAACACGCCCAAACATTTAGTACCGGTTGGTGTTACCAACGGGTACTAATGTCCTACACGCACATGGGCCTGGCTCGTGCCACGTGGTGGCACTTTAGCGCCGGTTCGTGGTGAACCGGTACTAAAGGGGGGGACCTTTAGTCCACACTCTTTAGTGCCGGTTGTCGAACTGGCACTAAAGGCCATTACGAACCGGCGCTAAAGCCCGGTTCTGCAGTAGTGCATGCATGCGAAATAAGCAGGTTCAAGCAACTCCTGTAATGTAAAGATAAGCAATTACCTGCAATATAGAAGTATGTGAACAGATGGTAGGAATACTCCAAAAGTCTTGGATTAAGATTCGTCCACTCTAAAGACTCAAATTGAAGCATGCAGTAGTAGTTGGCCACACGCCCGCTGAAGGATACTGTTAGAAGAACCTCATCACCATCCTCAGAGTACCCAACTATATTCAGCATAGCATACCGAAGCATTCTATGCATGCAAGCGGTATTTTGCAGCACCTATATGGCAGTACCATGACTACTGAAAATGTGTTCCCACGTTTGGAGGCTCCGGTACGAAAATATAACGAGGGCAACACGGCCATGCTCACCCCTGATGATCTAGATGCTAGAACTGGGAATGTCATTAAAAATAGGTCTCCTGACCAAAGATAGTGTCTGGCTATCCAAATCGCACTTGAGTATGCCATCCTGGGGCATTTTTAGCCAACAGTAAAGAGCATGCCGATGAGGGTGGAGGGGAGCAACTTGCTGACAATACATGGTTCCGTCATTAAGAGAAGATATCCCCACTCACCAGTTTCTGAGGAGTAGATCCGGGGAAGCAATGGGTGTCTGGTGGCCACCAGAACCACCTTGAAGGGGCCTGAGTGGAAATCTCCGTGCATATGACCCTCGTCATCGCCGGCAGCACAGAGCACGACCCGTTGTCAGCGACGTACTCGCCATCGATGAAATCCTTAGTGATTGTCACACCGCGGAGGCTGCCGGTGACACGGGCGAACAGAAGGAGCAGGGCCAGATCCCGATTGCTGATGAGGATGCGGCCAAGGCGGCACCCAGGCAAGGTTTAGCGACCGAGCGCGTGCCAGAAGTGCAGGGAGAAGCTCTCACGAGGGATCTGGTCGGTGGCGTCGACGAGGGGGTGAACACTAGCTCTAAGCCGCGCATCTGGAAGACGCCGAGGATGGGGGGCCTCCCGTTAGGGTGCGGAAGCGGCAGAGGGAGGCATGGTCTGCGGCGAGGGGCCCCCTGTGCCCGGAGACGACGAAGGCGCGGATGAGCGAGGAGGGCAGCTGGGGGGGGGGGGGAGGCGGACGAGGATCACCCCGAGGAGGTCCTCATCTTCCATCGGCCCCCGCTATCTGCGGATGGCCGATGCGAAGGGACATCTTGCTGCCGCTGGCGCCCTTGCGACTCATGTGGGGAAAAACAGAAATGAGCACAGCGGACGTCGTGCATTACTGGAGGATACATAAGAAGGAAGGAATACACGGGGCTGGGCCTCCAGAGGAATGCTCACTCGCTGACTCTACTGCTGTCGAAGAGGTGCAAGCGAATTCTACCATGTCTGTCGTGTTCTGCTGCTGTGGACAGATAGAGTTATGTGCTTATTGCTTTGTTTTGAACACCTTGCAAACTATTGAAAACTTTCGAATTAAAGGAAGGTAACGAATGTGCCCTTTTATATATACTAGTCATCAACCCGTGCAGCCGCACATCCACTAGGCACCCGTTGTCACGGGAGGGTAGGACAAAAGATGTCATGCAAGTTCTTTTCCATAAGCACGTATGACTATATTCGGAATACATGCCTACATTATATTGATGAATTGGAGCTAGTTCTGTGTCACCCTATATTATAGCTATTACATGAGAAATCGCATCCGACATAATTATCCATCATTGATCCAATGCCTACGAGCTTTTCACATATTGTGCTTCGCTTATTTACTTTTCTGTTGCTACTGTTACAACTACTACAAAACTATTATCTTTACTTTTGCCACTATTACCATTACAGTCATACTATGCTACTAAATACTTTGTTAACATAGTTTTCATCTTTGACAATAATTAAACGATTCAAAGATTGTGATTGTTTACTCGGTCAAATTATCCACATTTTCTTACTCTCATTTACATTGTTTACCCGTTGATGTTTCATTTGCATGCATGAAAGTTCAGTAAAGAAGCACCTTGTCTTCATGTAGAGAAGCTTTTGTAATCTGAGTAACATGTTGTGCTGTGTGAACCACATGGATCAGATCTCTTCATTCACCTCACGAATGATCGATGTATAATACAGGGAGGATAATATTCCCCTCTTTATTAACTGTTTCTTCTTATAATATTCAATAAACAAAAAGGATCCATCTATTGAATGAAATCTAAGATAGCACATTAGTTTAATAACATGACCAACAAATATGGCTCCTTAATTTTCCCTATGCATCGGACAACCCTGGATGCGGTCGGTTAATGCCAAAAGCTCATTCCATTAATTAGACTGATCTAATTCTTACGCCTAATCTCGATGCCCTGCAAGATGAGACCGCTCTTACAGTCCAAATATTCAGTCTCTGACAGGCCGAAGGACACGTCGCCATCTTCACCCGCCTCACAAACAAACTCACCCAACTCCAGCTCCATCCAACCATCCACCCTTTCAAGAGGGAGCGCTACGTCCTCCGGATGGATCATGTGTGGGATACGTTGGAGGCAGACCTTGCACGCAAAAACGCTTCCTCTAACGCTCAGTGATGCATTAACGGGAAAGTTCAGCCCATCGGAATCATCTGCCAGCTTGTACACGATGTAAACGGTATAAGTTGAGCCTTGGGATAGCATCTTGCTGTGTATCTTGCCGCGGATTTCCAACCAACAAACCCAGATGAGTTCAGCACTCTCAGAGAACCTGGAATCAAATATTGGGTTAGGATCCGTAGCGAAGATGAGAGCCAAACAACAGCATAAGTTTGCAGAAAACCATCTAGCTAGCATCGCACGCGACCGAGTACTCAAAGAACAAATTAAGTTGCAAATAATTGACTATGGTGATCATCATAACCAACTGTTCATTTCGTCATGACTCCTGCTGGTGACTATTCTCGGTTTTGGCTCACATTATACACCATGGTACGTTCATACAGTATTGTATATGTGGTCAGAATTCAGAACTCAGAGCCTTCAACCCAACTGAAATTGCTATATATAGTACTACGTACGCAACAAGAGTTTCAAAATGAGCGATTTCAACTGCAACCAGATGACAACGAATGCAGGTAGCATCATTAATTCAGCAACACCATGTCCAGTAGCAAGGGCACAGCGAGGAAAAATGGAAAAACCTGGAGTCGTGGAGAGGGATCCAGGTCCAGTGTTCCGGTGTGTCGCGCCAAGCGATGGACAGCTCCCTCGCCGACACCATGTAGCACTTGGCGCCGCTCTCCCTGTCCAGCCACATGCTCTGCACCACCATGGCACCAGTTGAATTCATCAGCAATCCAACAAATTTGGTCCATGGGCTGGCTCTTTGGCTGTATATATACGTACCATGAGTCCGCCTGGAAGGAGGACGGAGCTGCCGGAGAGGCGGAGGAACTGGTCCTTCTTCCGTGCCGCCAGCAGCGGATCTTCGTCGGCGAGCGGCGGGCGGTCGGCGAGCGGCGGCAGGAAGCAGGCCCAGACGGCGTCCGAGTCGGCGGCTGCGCGGAAGGCCGGGGAGACCGCCGCGGCGCGGCAGGCGTCGCGCGGCGACGTGAGGGAGAGCGCCGCCGACACGAGCTCCTCCGGCAGGCGCGCGATCTCGCAGGACTCCATCGCTTCCTCCTCCTCCTCCACGGTTCGATCCACACTACTAGTAGAAATGCTGCCAAAGGCTTAGCGACGAAGCATTTCATTAATACGGGAGGAAATTGATTTCATTATCATTAATGCTGCCAAAGGTTCGATCTACTAGTGGAAAAAATGCTGCCAAAGGCTTAGCGACGAAGCAAACACTCGCGAGGAAATTGATTTCTTTAGAATTAATTCGGGGCGAAGCAAGCCAGAGTTAAGTTAACATTGTCGCCCTCGCAGACACATCACATTTTTTTTTAGACATCACACGTGGATGCAGGCTCAAATTACAAAAATAAAGTTGAAATTTAAGCCGTACGTGCACAGCCCGGCCCAAATCCATTGTGCTTCGGACCTCAATCAACTGCACTAGCCCAACCCAACTTTAAAACAATATATGAGCGTTATATTTTATATAAATTATATGAAAAAAGGTCAAAAAATTTAAATGTGACAACATTTTTAGAATTACATGAATAAAAAATTAAATGCATAAACACCTTTTGCAATTATATGACCATTTTCAAGGTACAAACAAAAAAATTACACAAACATTTTTTCTAAAATTAGTTAAGATTTTTAAGAGCTTGACTTCAAAGATTATTGGAAAATATATATTATTTTATATAATTTTCTTAAAAAATAAAATTGTTGTGCCTATTATTGGGCCGAGGAGTTGTGAGCCCATTAAAAGTGTGAGTTGCAGGCCCTCCTTCTTCATGTAGAGCCAATCCTTCCAGAGCTGCAGGCCCTTTGGGGCTAGAGTGTGACGAGAGGGTGAGTTAGGAAGGTGAGGCATGCGAGACTGCAAATTTAGGTTTTAAAAACAGTTTTAGAAAGAAAAAAATAGATAGAAAAAGGAAGCTCATCGGATTCTCATTGAATATCGAAAGAAGAGGGATTTGGTATTCAACCTAGGTTTGTGCAGATCCAGTCTAAAGGAATATGTAGGCGAAGGAGCAGCGTAGTTACGTGTCCTCCTCACTTCTTACCTCCTCCTTGATAGATATACAGGATCCTAGGAACTTGCAGGGCATTAGAACAAGAAGAAGACAAGAGACAACTCCGTTGTAATCGGGCACATACATGATGTTAAATAATCAAAGTCATTCCATCGATCCCTTGTACAAACACATCAGGTTGCAAAGGGACGCCTCAACTCATCGCCTTACCAAATTACTCACACATGATGATTAGATCACAAGATGAACTCACTGAAGAAGACATAAAGAGGAATGCTTAATTTACAATATGTTTTACAATAGTTGTCGGCTGAGATACACGATTACATGTATGACTAAAATGGAGAGGGATTACTGCAATGATGATGGTGGCGGCTAAGTAGATGAGATGGGAAATAGCAAGGGTGAGGGTTGGAAGATAGTTCTGGTGTTCTGTTTCGTGAATGGTGCACTCTTGGTTGAGATTATACTGTTCACCCCTTTATAAAGGTTGATCAGTTGGACCTTTTGGAGCTCGTTGCTTTGTTGTGCCTCCAATTCATTGCTTTCTTCCTTCATTTTTATTTTTACCTCATAAGTGATGTTTTCTTTCCATGTTTAGGTCCCACGGAAACATATTAAACCAAAGATTTCACGATCTCTCGCATTCGTTAGCCATTAGTGCCAATATCGGAGTGAATTTCTCAAAAAAAAAACTGGGATTATCTGATTTAAACAACGGTGTGATGAGCACAAAAACAACACTCATCACTCGGTGGAGGCCGTCGCCTGCCACTGGGTTATGTGTCCCTCTATCCATCGGGACTGGCTCGGGCTCGAGAGTGGATGCCTCCTCAAAACTTATGCGTAATCTGAATACCCTGCACGATAAGACTGTTCTTCCTGCTCAAATCTTTCATCTCTGATGGACCGAAGGACACGTCCACAACTCTAGAGATCTCTACCCCACAGCTCGCTAATAAAATTGCCTTGGCACTACACAAGGGCTGTTCTAGGTATCATTCTATCTTGTGGCTTCTCATGCTCTCTTAAGAGGTGATTGCCCGAGTGATGAGAAGGAAGCTAATACCTTCTCTAGCTTCCTGCAAGGGCTGTGTGAAGAAAAGTACGCGAAAGAGGAGGAAGAGGGTAATCGGGTTGGATGGCCGCTAATTAAAATAATTGGGATTGCTAAATCTCAATCGACTGAGAGTTAACGGAGTCTTAGTCGATGTTATATTCAATGAGATCTTACATGAAGTTCCGTGCAAAAAATAATCTATTTTTTCTTTCTTATTTTTTCAAATAATATATGGAAGTACAGCACACACATTGCCCTCATTACACTAACCGCGCTGCACTTGCACATTTATAAAATCAACGCACGGGTATTTATCTAGTACATATTATATACTGGATTAGACCCTAAATCAGATGATCTTGAATTAGCTTGAGTTCTTATGCCTAATCTCAATGCTCCGCACAATGAGACAGTTCTTCCTTCTCAAATCTTTCATCTCTGACAGACCGAAGGACACGTCCCCATGTTCATGCCTCTCGCGAACAAACTCGCCGAGCTCCAGCTCCATCCAACCGTCAGCTCTTTTGCGAGGAAGCGCTGCATGACGGTTCCGTCTCATGCTTCTGGGTGGTTTAGAATGGAGGCAAACCTTGCGGGTTTGGTGGGTGCCTCCGACGCTCACCGATGCCTTCTGGACCGGCAATTCTAGCCCGTAGTAACGTCGGTCAATCCATACGAATCATTGGCTAACTTGTACACCATGTACACTGAGTATGTTGAGCCTCGGGAGAGCATCTTGCTATCTATCTTGCCAGGGATATACAGCCAGCAAACTAGTATGAGTTCAGCACTCTCGGAGAACCTAGAGTCGAACGCATATACATTTAGGATTCTCAGCGAAGATGAAGATCAAACAATATCATAATTAAGTTTGATAAAACCCATCTAGCACAGAGGAAACAAAAGTTGCAAAGCTAACCGATGATGGAACTAACTGCTACTCCCTCCGTTTGATCTAAAACCACGACATTTATTTTCGGAGGGAGTACTTTCTTTCATGATAGTTTAATTCCACACACATATAGTATAATGTAGTCTTTGACTCAGTCATGGGTCATGATGTTGGAACCGAAGCCCTCTAGCTACCTCTCCGGCCGCTCGAACGAAGGTGGATGAAGAAGAACAATGGACACAAGATTTTCCGGCCGGCGCACGAACGCCGCCACCGACGCACGAACGCCACAATCCTTTTTTCTTCTTTACCGTGGCTACATGGCTACACTTGACTCGGCCACCAACCAGTACACAGGCGGGGGGATTTATACCCAGAGCACACACACGCACCTAGCACACGCACCCTCACCACACCGAGCACTAACCCACTAGAACGCCACACGGGCCCGACTAACTAACTATGCATGCACACGTACATGCAGTAACAAACTGCTGCTAGCCACATGCATGGCTCCAGGATTTGCGCAGGCTACTCAACGGCCGCAAGACCGGGCCTCTCCACGAGCCAAAGAGTGATGCACATCCGGCTGCCCAACTTCATGCGCGGAGTCTCAACGAGCACAACGACGCTGCGCCAACTGATACGCCGGTCACTACGCCGAGCCGTGGTTTACTCCTAACACATGATTAAATATTCTGAGTATGTACGAGTATGGAATTAGACGAGCCAGCTAGCTAGCATCATTGTTCATTGACCAACATAAGCTAGCTGCAACGGAACTGGAAGGAAAGAGTAACGGATGGAAGGAAGGTACCTGGAGTCGGCGAGAGCGCCCCATCCGATGGACAGCTCCCTCGCCGGCACCATGTAGCACCCGACGCCGGTCTCCCTGTCCAGCCACATGCTCTGGATGCGACAAATTGATTAGCCGAAAAACAAAACTTGGGCTGGGTGATCCGCCTAACGTGTGTACGTACCAGGAGTCCGCATGGGAGGGGGACGGGGTTGCCGGAGAGCCGGAGGAACAGGTCCTTCTTCTTGCATGGCAGCTGCTCCCCGTCAGCGAGCGCCCGGAGGTCACGACCGCAAGGCAGGAAGCAGGCCCAGACGGCATCGGAGTCGGCTGCCCCGCGGAAGGCTGGGGAGATTGCCAGCAGGAGTACTCCAAAGTCTTGTCGATGTCTTGAAAATTGATTTCATTTTGGGTGAAGCAACTGCGTTTGAAAATGTCAAGTCTTTGCAAAAATCCATTTGGGCCTTCCATCCAGTGATTGGTTGAGAGTCGAGACCCAGCAGGCCGGAGTACTACAAAGTCTTTTGAAACCTAGTACGTAGTATAAATGAAGCTATCAAGACTTGGCGGGTCGGCTTAGGTCAGCGGCTTTGTTTTACTCCATCGATCGATTCCAGTGGAGGATATGTTCTGCTGTATATCTTTTCAGGGGGAATATATATATAGTAGGGTGTTTTTATTACTCAATCAAGTGGCAACCCACCTTACAAAGTTATGGAACAACACTCAGACCTGAATCTTTTTTTTAGATCAACAGGGAGGAGCTCCCCGGCTCCATTACTTGGAAAGAAGCCCGCAAACAGGTCTGATACATTGTTCAAAAACAGTAGAAGAAAAGAGACTAACAGCTAAAACAACACTAAAAAATTACTGTATTAATTAGCTCACACCATTTGGTCACGCTTCATATGCATGATCTTCACATCTCTGACATCCTGTAGTGTTCTCAAGATAGTATACACCATCATTGTGTATCGCGATCGCCCTGCATGTCATTGAGAAATCAGGTTCTTGGCCTCTGTGTTGAGTATATGGGTTGTGCATATTGTGTATTGGGTCCATCTCATAGTTTCTTTGTATAGTTGAGGTTATGGCCCACCGTTGTACATCATATATACGTGCGATTGCACCTGTGTAATACATCGTGCAATTCTCATAACATACATGGTATCAGTTTTTTACGTTTATGACCTCGCTTCCGCTCCGCCGCCGCCGCCCGCCTAGCCGTCGCCACCACCTCGCCTCCTCCGCCGCCGCCGCCGCTCCTCCTCCCCGTCGACACTCTCCCCGCTGCCCGCCGCCATCGCCCTCTGCCGTCACGCGCCACCCCGCAGCCACCGGACCCTAGCGCCGCCGCCATCTTCTCTACTCGCCGCTGCCGCTTCTCTTAGCCGCCGCTGCACCTCTCCCTAGCCACCGCCGCCGCTGCAAAACCCTAGCCCGAGCCGCACCACCACCTCACCGCCATGTCGTCCGTCACCTCGTCTGGCTCCACCATCAACTCCAACCCGTTCGCCGACGCCAACCCTCCCGACATCAACGACATCCGCAACCTCAACATATACGAGTGAGTTCCGGTTCGTCTCTCCCAAACGGACTCCTCCTACTACGCGTGGAAGACGTACTTCTCCCTCGTGTTCCGGGAGTACCACCTCGTCGACCATGTGGAAGGCTCTGTCGACTCCAGCCTCGTCCCCGACTTCCATGACTGGTCCACCATCAACGCCACGCTCATCCGGTGGTTCTTCCTCACCATCTCGCCGGACCTGTTTCAGATGGTCGTGCAAGATGGTGAGGAACATTTGGGCTCTACCTGATGAGGAGGTCCTCAGATATATGGGGCATGATTGGTTTATTGTTCTCCTGAGTCAATTAAACCCCGTAATGCGAGACCAAATTAGGCCGTCGGCAACCCCATTTTTCTGGTAGTGTCTGTTCATTTGGCTATCTGTACCACAGCACCATCTGGTTATTTGCGTGCATGCTGAGTTCTACAGGTAAGGGGAAAACAGAATAAGAGACTTTTTACTGCCATAATAGACTACCAATCCATACAACACTACCAAGCGGCGTATGATGTCCATGTCATTGTGGAGTTACCATGTAGGAGTAGGAGTACTTATATTTTCTTTTCTTTTCCTACTTTATTTATACATGGTTGTTTCTGTAATTGGGACGGCCGTCCCTGTCGGTTCCTTTCCTTTTTTTTTTGCGTGGACGTGTCCAACTCGGACGCTCAACATCTCTACCTAATAATAAAGCAAATTGGGTTTCCTTCGTCCGTCATGCACTTTTGCAGAAAATCCCTCGCAGTTTCTATAAATTAACCCGCAGTACACACTTAAGTCACAACCGAACCGTTATTTTACATCTTTACGGAAACCCCCCCTCACGTATTAGATAATTCACCCGCCAATCATATATAAGTCAAACAAATGTTTTTCTAAATTATCCATATCTTTTAAACCGTAACTCCGATTTTAACATGTTATATATGAAAATTGATTAGAAAAATATGTAGAATCTGAATATGATGTTATTTTTGTTTGTTAAATATTTTTAAAATATTATTTCGAAAGATATTTAAGTCAAACAAATGTTTTTTTAATTCTGCATATCTATTAAACCGTAACTCCGATTTTAACATGTTATATATGTAATTTGATTAGAAAAATACGTAGAATATGAATATGATATTATTTTTACGTATTAAATATTTTAAAATATTATTTTAAAAGAAAACTTGTAACCTAGGGCACGCCTGTTTTTCTTTCGTACCGCGGCGATCTGGATTGCAAATAAACAACCACTAAAATCATATAGAGACGAAAGAAAACATTGATTACCACACATGAGCACCTCTAAAAAACCTGGCAGGGGAAAAACAACATTCAAACACGCTTTGGTTTGAGTGAACACTGAGGCCACTGCCAGTGAGGGTCAGAAGGAGGATAAGAGGCAACACAAATATGACGCCTCGCTAAAATAAAGGGCATGCACATATTATGGTTATTGGGTTAAGAGTGTGTGTTATTTTTATCTCCCGTTGCAACGCACGGGCTCTTTTGCTAGTATATGCAAAGCGTTTATATACAGATCGATCGGATAGCTAGCTCGACCGACACGTGATGGAAGAACAAGGCCTCCCGCGAGGGGATCGCCACCATGACCTGCTGCTACCGGACGACGTGCTCGCCCACGTCCTCCGCCGTCTCGCGCCGCGGCCGCAAGGCCTGGCGCCGCACCATCAACGAGCGCCGTCTTCTCCGCGCGGACATGCTCCCGCTCTCGCTCGCCGGCATCTTCATCCAATTTGACTACCACGTGTTCCCCGAGTTCTTCGCCCGCCCCTCTTCCTCGCTTCATGAGGCGGTCAACACCTAGCTCGACTTCTTGCCTCGCCCCAGCTATCCCTTTGGTGAGTTAGGCGACTTACTCTTCCAAGACTACTTCATTCAAGACCACTGCAATGGGCTCCTCTTGACCTACCGGCACGTAGTTAACCCCGCCACGCGATGCTGGGATCCCTTTACTCCGCACCCGTACCGGACAGATCCAATGGGGATCACCAATTTATCCAGGGATTATCTAGCCTTTAATCCCGCCGTGTCGCCCCACTACTAGGTGTTAAGCATCCCCTATTTGCACGAGGAGAGTGTCTACATGAGCAAGGTCGCCCGTGGTTGTTTCGCCCAATTAGACACCTTTGCGGGGAAATCCGAATGGCCGCCATCTACATTCATCCTACATGTCTTCTCATCAAGATCTGGTCAGTGGGAGAAAAGGTCTTTTGCGAGAGAAGGTAATGCTGCAGGGGTTGTAGCCGAAGCACGAAGCTGGTGGGACTGGGACAAAGGTGGTGCCTCCTACTGGCAACAAGCACCTTATGTGCAATACCAGACTAATGCTTTTTTTTTGTGGGGAATACCAGACTAATGTTGTCATGAGGTATATACCCAGACCATTCCATTATCAATTAACGGTTGAACCTCGCCGCTTGTTTTACCATAATCAAATGAACACTCCATTTTTGAACTTATTTACAATTCATGTCAATGATTTGATCGTGTAGGATGTCCCTTTCCAATGATACGTACCATATGATTAAACTACCGACTGCCACTAAATACATGGATTACAACCTAGGAAGATCAAAGAATGGTGTGTATTGTGCATCATACATTAATGGTGCCTTTCAAGTTTGGATACTCGATGAATCGTATGGTCAAATGAAGTGGATGCTGAAGGGTAAATACGACCTTAAGTGTGTGCGAGCAGATCAGCGTGTGCATGGTCCATGGGTCCTAGAAGTCATTAACTATGAATTCTTTCGTTCTCAACTTCCAGAAGTCAAGAAGAGAACAATAGACAAAGAAAAAGCTGAATGGAACTCTGACAATGACGATGTAGATGATAACATAGATGTGGTTCAAGGGCGACTTCGCCATGGATGTCACGTACTTGAATTTCACCCATTCAAAGAGATTCTCTTCCACAGCAGCTACACGGACAAAGAATGGGACGCTACGGTACACACTTATCTAAACCTGTGAATAGTTTGTAATCCAAATTAAACCCAGCCCAATCCATACAGGTACAAGTACAACAACTAAACCAGACCAGACTAAATAGCAAATGCTACAATCCAAACCAATCCAAACTGTATGTATTTTCAAGCCAAACCCATCCAAACCATTCCCCACAAACAGTTTTAACCTGCAGTCAAACCAAGGGTGAGCTGCTCCTGCATGTTATTGACCACCATAACGCATGTACATAGAACAAGCTATAATGCTAGATATTGGCACTGTAGTTGACTAGCTGCACTCCATCCATCACGGGTTAAGACGATCTTGTTCGCACTATCCGACCTCGTCGGCCAACTCGCTGGCTCTGACGAGCAGGAAGAAGGGGTATACCTCGTAGGGTGCCATGTAACTGTTGTATATCACACGGTCCGGTAGTAGTTGGGAAGCTCGGCCACAGCCTGCGCCACACACATCCCGCAGTCCGCCGCCATGATGTCCCCGGTGCACCATTCACACTGTCATTGCGTCGTTGAACATGAACATGATCTTCCATGCACTCGGTCGAACGCCACAGGTCGATGACGGTGGCGTTCTGGGTGTTGAGAAGGCTGAGTATGCAGCCGTGTCCGCACCGCCGCGGCCACGCAGAGCGCGCAGTCCTGCCGTGGGATGTCGCTGCGGCACTGCGCAAGGCCCCATATCACCAAGGAGGAGTGGCCGGCGGTGGCCGTAGAGTAGTAGGTGGACGAGCTCGGGACGAGGCCGCGAGAACCTGGTACGTGTTGGCACCATTCTTGGCGCAGTAGGCCCCGGTCGGGTCCATGTTGGAGCATGGACGTGCCATGGCGAGAAGGAGCATCGTCGGCACCAGCAGTGGAGACGATGAGGAAGACGTTGCAAATGCGTGCTTGCTTTGATCGGGACCCTAACCTAGACGATCGAAGGAAGCTGGTCCCCGATTTAGTTCTCAGTCCATGGGTTGGAACGGTTTGAGACCGTTTGGTCTGTGACGAGACCGAACCAGACCAAGCCGATAATAGGGAAAACCCAAACCAAACCAGCTTACATTAGGAGCTTAGCCATCCAAACCAAAAGAGACCAATGGGAAAACCGATTTGAAACTAGGGTCTCAGTCCAAACTGTTCCCAGGTTTACGCTTATCATTTGAATAGCCCGAGGGTTGAATGCTTAGGTGACAAGCGCCCAGAGAAATATCAACTTTTGGAAGGGCCGCCAATACCTAATGAACGGCGAGAATACAAATATTTTCCGTACAAGCCATGTTTGATCGGCGAGTTCCATTGCACCAACAAATGTAATTTATAGTCTCATTCATCAGGAACCATGGTACTATGTTGCTTTAGTTCTGTTTATTTATTTTCTCCTGCAAGTACACTTAATAATTATCGTTATGTTATAACAATTATATTTCAGAAATTTCGGTGTTACTCGGGGCGCAAGAAGAAAATTTCCGCGAGTGGTCCAAAATTTGGGTATTACTCTTTGGCGCAAGATCAAAATTTCGGTGGGTGATAGGAAATTTGGTGGGTGCCACCGATGGCGTGATTTAATGGGGCCAATTCCCCAACCTCTTTTTAACAGCCTTGTTCTTAGTTCCAATGCCAGTCGACTAGTCTACATTACTAGCCCACACTAATGGTCTGGACAGAGATCGCCAATCAGGCCGTACATGGCCTGGACTATGCGCAAGATTTCGGAGATGTCACAGTCACTTTGGCCGAGATTCAACTCTGGCAACATTTACGACACAATGTGCTGGGTTTTGCAGCGGTGGATCACATCCGATTTGGAAGCATTCAACATTGATATGGGTTTAAGAATGGTGATGCCGATTAAAAATTGTTTTATATCAGAGCAAATGGGGCAAAGAGTCCCGATGTTGGAAAATAAGGAAGGCAACTTCATTATTTAGGTGGATAAACAGTGGCTGCTCCAGCGTTACTTTTTGGATACGTTTGGCACTGCAAAACTACTATCTTTCTGAACCTAGACCTTGTCGGGCCCTTTCATTTTGTTTCCTAGAGCTATCTACGCAGCCTTCTTCATGAGGACTAGGACACGAGGATTTGATCCATCCACGATGTCCACGTCTTCGACGGCTACAACATCAACAAGCGTCTCCACTGTTCGCATCATTGTTTGTGCGAGCACTAACGTCGGTGGTGTCGTTGCCTACTCTTCTCAAAGATAATCAGTTGATCTGCGATTTGCAAATTCTTCATTCAATCGAAACTGTTCTAGTAATTTGAAGAATAATAAGGCTCAATTGGAATAGTTTTTGTTTGGACTCCTAACCTTTTCTTTTCACTGTCTTTGGATTACTGTGTGTTTATTTTTCTCTACTTACAAGTGTTCCCTATTGTGTGTCCATACGATGCCCGATAGGGAAAGATGACCACCCAAAACAAGGTAGTTTATAAGCAGCAATGCATAGCTTATTGGCCTGCACAAAACTGTATTACCTTTCTGATTAGACAAGGGCACAGATGCTATGATATCCTAGATGCTGGGATCAATGATAATGTTTCTTCACACATGGAGCTTCTTCTTGCTTGTGCAGGTGGTGTCGATACATGTCTGTCTTGTATCATTTTGGTACTTGTTGTTTCTTCATATATGCAGCTTCCTTTTGCTTGCAGGTGGTGTCGAACTATCGATACATCGTTGTGTTGGATCAGTTTGGTAGTTGTTTCCAACGTCACTTCATTTTCTTGGTGTACAACGGTATGAAACACCAGAAGCTAAACATATTTATCAGGACAAACTAATTTTAGTACATGTAGATACATGCATAATTACATATGTGAATCAGTCTATTAGTATTATCCAACTAATGACTTTATAACACATAAAAGGACAGTGACGGTAGTGCGCAATGCATCATCTAGTAAAATTTCTTTAAAAAAAAAATCATCTAGTGAAATGTGAACAACTCCAACACCACGGTATCATGCGCCAGAGGAAAATACCCCACAGGATGTTAACAACTGCTGACACTAAGAAAGACCGTCCATTGCACCTGAAGAAACAAGAGTCATGAGCCGGCAAGTGGATGTAGCTATTCACCCCATGAACAACGAAGTTAACGTCGGTGTACAAGTCAGGACGGGTGACCTCTACGGAGTTGATGCATATGACCTTGGTGAGATTGTCATGGGCAACAGAATACACCAAGTTAGTCTGAGACGACATGCAAATGCCGAACGCCAGTGTACGGAGCCTCATGGAGGGCCACGAAGAGAGCTTTGAGAAGGAGTACGACCCAAGCGCCAGTTGCTTGATCACAAGGGGACGAAGGGGGCATCCCGGGCAAGCTGCCTCAAGGGCATCATCGGGAACGGCGAAGACCGTGACAGGATCGGGAGACATGGTGAGCATCCACAAGTCTGACAGTGGCGGCACAGTGGACTCCATGCGCTCATAGCCGAACAGTCGGAGCACATTGGCTAGGTGGTCCAGCCTCTGGACCAAATCCATGGCGGCCGATCCTGCGTTCATGACCTCACCCAAAACAGCGGGCTCGGGGCGGTGTTGCGGAGAGGAGGATGTGCCGTGCAGGCGGCAGGGGGAGCAGTTAGCCGTGTGCTGCCAGCCGGAGGAGAAGGTGGTGGTGCTGATAATATGAGCATCAACGACGACGAAGGGAAGCACGATGGCAAGGAGAGCAGGGCAGTGCGCCATGGTTGTCTGGCGGCGAGGGACCGGATAAGTGAAGGCCACAACGTATACCTTCACGAAGCGTGCGGGTCTGGGCGACGCGTGCAGATGGTCAGCGGAGGGGCGGCGGCGGTAACATGGAGGCGACGGGAAGGTGATAGGGTTTTGTGCGCTGAGGTAGGCTATGAAGAAGAATCGATTTACCCGTCAAAAAAAAAGAATTGATTACTCTTTTGATTATTTTTTTGAGTTAATTGCACCTATGATACACGAACTTGCACGGTGCGTACAAATTCATACAACAACTTGCAAAATGACACAAATTGATCATATAACTTGAGTTTGGGAAACATTTCAGTACAATTCCGTCACTTACCGTTAGTACACCGTTACATTCCTCTATATTGGTGCTCTCTCCTCTATCATAACGTGGGTCCATCCTGTCAGCCACTGAGAGATATTAGTTTTAATCCAAATAAATTGTTCTGTCTAGGTTTCGAAACAGAGACGTCCACTCAAACTAGGAAGGTGAAAGGTGCTAACCACAAATTCCACCTGTTTGTTTCTGTTAAACAACGATACAAAGTTGTCCATATCCTTTTAGACTGCGTACGGCGCTTTCTTTTTCATTAATGTATTATTTTTACGGTAGTGTCCGCTGCTTTTCTCTCTTTTTTCTAGTGCATGCTGCTTTCTCAAAGCTACAGGTACATACATGCATTCAGAGACGGAGACGGCGCTGGAAGGCATGAACACCTTCGAAAGACTGAGCCGACATAGCTTCTTTAAGATTTTACATAGTCATCCCACTGGATAACCATTTTATCCACTTGATGAGCACAAGCATTATAGTCGCACAAACGGGAGTACGAAGTTGTGGCTGGCGGGATTCCTGGAGCCTTTTTTTTGAATTTTTTCTAAAAGCATATTTAAAAGTTTTAAAAAATATATTTTGTGAACACTTGTATGTGCTCAATACAAATCTGTAAAAAATAGTTTAAAAATATAATGATTTGTTAGCCTCACACACAAAAAGTCTGGACCCAACTGCAAAAGAACAACCCATTTTTATATACATATTTGTCTTATTTTTACACGCACGTCGAAGTTATATTACATAAAATTTCACACATATGTGTAGTCTACATGTATATGTGCATGCATATATATTTTGGAAATTTTTTAGATGCATACGTATGGGATTTGAGAGACGGGCTCCACATAAGTTTTCACATATTTCTTTTTGAGTTTCCAAAATTTTCTAAATATGCATTTTGATTATTTTTTTAAAGGCTCCAACGAGACTGTCAACCACAACTTAACACTACTCTTCTCAGAAACTGCACGCAAACATAAGGATCATGGTTCCCATACGTTGCGTGCCCATTTCATTTGACCGGGCAATGCAAATCGGGTGACGTGCTTATTTCTTTCTATATCCCACGTTGAAAAGTGCTACAGTATTCCCGCAAAAAAAAAGTGGTGCAGCAAATAAACTGTTCTCAAGAAATAAAAGAGGTTCTGCATCGTTATTCATCAGCTAGTTGTTTTGGTTTGGTTGGCTAGCCCACGCGCACGAGTGAGCCTGCAGCACACAAGGTCTTGTGTTTGAATCCCTGGGATGCACCATTTTTATATTTAGTTTCTTTCTGTTCCAGCTGGCAGGTGGGACCTACTGTAATGGTGGCCTGCGATATAGGCAGACTGGCAGAGTTAACGGACCATTTGACGGTGAGTAACGGAAATGCATGAAAATGTTTCCGAAACTCAAGTTAGTGTACCAATTTGTGTCATTTTTCAAGTTGTTATATGAATCTGTGCACACTGCGCAAGTTTGTGTACTATATGTGTAATTAACTCTGCTGTTAATTAACTAACAATTGAGTTTTGTCAACTATGCATTTAGATGCTTTTGCAGGTGTTTGATGTATCACAAACTGAAATGAGACAAGAGTGTTGGAATTGATGGAGTTTACTGGATAGTGGTGAAACCAAAACTATTGAGACCTTTTACAGTGCATCAAATCAATTTGGGCCATTCATTTCTATCGCTTGGAGGGCTCAAATAAGCCAATACTACAACAGATTTTCGGCAGTATATTGACTCATTAGGGTCATTTTGGTACTCTAATGTTTATTGATCTCCTTCCTCGACATGGCCAGATGACCACGACGAAAACGATGAAACGAAGCTCATGGTATTGGTTCGTACTCCAAGCTGGGCTGTACCGCACATGCACAATGACCTAGAAAAACTACGCTAATAGACTCGCCGCCGGCCGGATACACAAGCACGTCACACATACGCAACAATCAGATGGCGGCTTTCTCTTGCGCCGCACCCGCGGAGCCGCTCCGGCAGCCCAAGGGAGCAGTGACGACGAGGTCGCACACGCAGTTGCTCGTGCCTCCGCGCAAGGAGGCTGACGGAGTGCACCGAGGTGTCAGACGGTGTCGTCCGCCGCCGCAGGCTGCCGTCGCACCACGCCTGTGCCGCCTTGCTCGCCATCGCATCATCTCGCTGTCGTTGCTCATCTCATTATTGCACCGGCGCACTGCATGGAGACTTTGCAGCAGCGAGGCGTCGCGAGTAGCGGACGAACGGTGCCGCGTCGAATCGGATGGGTAAATTTAATTTATTAGAATTATTAATTGTGATTAGAACTAACAAAGAATAAATCTATCTCTAAAGAAATTACCAATATGTCCTAGCGTGAAAATTTGACCGATCCATATTGGCCGTTGGATCTAGCAAATACTACCCATCATAATAGGTAGTATGATGCACTGTAAAAAATCTCAAACTATTTCTCTGAGTGAATTGGCCGTCAAAGACTTGCAACTGCACAGCGACATGTACATGACGACATAGCAGTTAGACTCCATTTGTTTGTACTTCTACGCATGACATTGATATGGGGGACAATCCAGGTTTGAATACTCCTGGTATGCTGACTGAACACCTGCTGTTTGATGCATTCTGAACTAAATATGGAGGAAAAGTAACTAGCTAGGATCAGCGCAAGTTTCATGTAAATGGAAATCTAGCGGAACAGCATCCAAAATATACAAATTTGGGGTTGATATCTCTCTGGTTTCTGACAGTTCAATTTACTCTGTTTCGTGCAAAGTTAAAATGATATAAATAATGTAAATTCAACTGGTGACATTTATTTTTACAAGTTCTTCAAAAGTAGATTTTGATAACGTACATATAGTTCAGTGCAAGAACAGAGGAGCTAGTAGCTTGTTCTGATGTTCAAGCTTGAATTTCACGGGGGTACACAAATACATGAAGGCCTTTATCCATGTGCAGAGTAAACATTGTTTTGTATATTGGACCCTTGGATTCATCTTCCAGTCTGAACCTGAAGAACTGTATCAGTGTAGCGGCCACAATTTTCATCTGTCTGTATGCAAATTCTTTCCACAAGCAGATACGAGGTCCTGCCTGATCATTGGAAGAAGACTCATTAAATGAAAATGGTTATTTATACTCTAAAGGAAAAATGAATTTATAACTTGAGAACTGATTTCAACCATGCAACTTTCTCATATTAGGGTGTGGGTAACCTCTTGATGTTAGTTGCCGTACTCTTCCGAAAGCACAAGTTATTAGTAGCGAAGTAGCACGGTGTTCCCTACTTTAGTTGAAATGCAATATTATATGCTTGATTTCCTGCTTTAGCAACAGAAGGCCAGATTTAAATACCACTAATGTTACTGTTTTCTAGGTTCTTTGCCAACTCTTGGTGATGATCTAGGTTGTGCCCAACACAAATCAAATCTGTTAATTAGACATGTTCACATTATTATAGGTCCTGTAATCATGTCTTCTCTGTAGTACTTACATTGAAAGCTATAAACTTGTAAGGGCTCTCTTGCTGGAAGACTCCATTCACAAGCCATCTCTCAGGCCTGAATTCTTCAGCATCCTCACCCCAAAGGTATTTCATCCTCCCCATGGCATAAATCATGCAGTTCATTCCATCTCATTTTATCACTCGTTGGCCGTTTGGTAGTACATCATCTTCATCTGCCATCTTACCATCCTGAAAGTGTAGCACAAATTAAGTTACTGTGTATGCCAGATCCAAATTAAATTATGTTGAACCTATCTGGACTTGTTATTTTTGGACTCTACTATTAAAATGAATAGCAAGAGGAATGATTTGTACCACCGGAACACCAGGACACAGCCGGAGAGTCTCGGTAATCGCAGCATGGAGGTAGTGCATTTTGTCAATAGCACCTTGTTTCAATCTTGTGGTGAATATTTCCATGCTGGTATCTTCTTGCGTCCACTTGACATATTCTCTGATTTCAAAGGCAACCTTATCCTGCACTACTGGGTTCTTGCAGAGCATGTAGAAGAACCATGTAACGGTATTCCCCGTGGTGTCTTTACCAGCAATCAGGAAGCTGAGGACTATGTCACGAAGGTAACGATCGTTCATCGTCCCAGGATCCTTCTCACTTTCCAGTATGAATCTTGACAACATGTCATGTCTGGCTTTCTGCATTTATCATAAAAGATAGAATTGAACATATGTAAAATTTTGAAATAGTTGTAACAAACTACTGTACAGTTCTGCTTACATGGCTACTTATGCTTTTCATGTTCTCTCTCTTTTGATGGATTAACTGGAACACAAAGTGGTCAATTATCTTTATGCTCTTTTCAGTTTAGCTTCTGACCCGATATTAAGATACCTTTTCAGCTTCCAGAACATATCAACATACCGATAGTAAACAAGAGAATTTGCCTCATCGAAGGCCTTGCTGAATTCAATGCTGGATTCATCTGATGCAGATAGCGTGTTAAGCTCAAAACCGAATCCCACTTCGAATATTGAATCCATAGTTGTTCTCATCAGAAGGTCCTGCGGAAATGGTACAAATTAAGAGAACTTCCATCAAATGCGCGTTAAGTCACTCCAAGTGTGTACCTAAAACTTCCAACTCGGAGTCAATTCATTCTTTGCTCACTCAGAAATCTGAGTAATGGATAGCCCAATTCAGAAGTTGTGCAGAAACTAGGTTTACCCAGTTATTTCCCATGAATGGTTAACTGAATTTTTGTTTGGCAGTTTAGGTCTAGCTAGGATTTGATTTGCCTCTCTCTTTTGTAGGTTAAAGTTCTAAATTTGACAGGCCTTGACTGAACTATTAAAGCTAGATATATGATCTTAGCAGTTACAATATTATCCTATTTATATTGATGGTAGGTAATCATGGAAGTACCTGCATGTTTATGGTAATTCTGTTAGCTGCTGCAGATGAGGTCTTCTCTGCCAGTTTTACAGCATTCATTATGAAAACGTCACTGCTGTATTCACGTAGCACTTTGGTTGAGAACTCGTGGCTTGCTAGCTTCCTCTGGTGCCGCCACTTGTTCCCGTCTCTCACAAAAATCCCGTTTCCAAAGAGATCCTTCACGATTTCTGTGTTGAAGGCCCCCTGTGAAATAGGATCCATCACTGTCAAATTAATTGTAGTCAGACTCAGTATTGTCTCCTACTTTTTGTAAATTGCCAGGCATTCAGTTTACTCTTTAAATAGTAAATAGCACGTATATGTTTAGTCTCAAGTTTTTACTGTTGACCATCCTCTATTTATTGAAGTTTAACATCTGACATGACAAGGTAAATAGCACGTAAATAGCACGTATATTGTCTTCTACTTTTTGTAAATTTGCAGGATCCAGTTTGACATCTGACATGCAGACTGAGCCATCTACCACCATATTACTGGTTAGGAGGAAAGAGAGGAGGAACAAAAATGATGAGCAAAGGAGAACTACCCTGCTGTATTTATTGAAGTTTGTCTTGAGGACATGCTCAATGACGGCAGGGTCGGCGGTTAAGATCTCACTGTGCCCTGGATAGACGAGCCTGATGGTGGGGTGCAAGAGCGCATACTTCACATGCTCATCGAAGATCTTGTCAAAGTTGTTGAGGAGCCGGAACACGGTACCGATGAGCGGCGGCCGGTCATGGGCTCTCTGGGTGAACTCGCTGATGCAGAAAACGGCAAAGGATCCGGCGGTGCCTAGGATGTAGAGGGTGATCACCAGTAGGGATATGGCGAAAGCTGAGACTACACATATGCCCGCGGATGCAGTGAGGGAGGAGAGCAGGGGAGCCATGATCAGAGCTAGCTGCTGCTTGCTGAGAGTAAGTTTACCATGTCCAGAATCTTATATATGTGATCGGCGCTGCAACTGTATTTTTTTTGATTTGATTGATGTCACTGTCTTCTAGAATAGGACAGTGACATCAATGCTTCTATACTTTCAGGTTTTGGACAGTGTCGTAGAAAATGAACAATATGTGTTCAAACTATCTCCATGGTATGGGAGAACATCACCTATGCGCTGAGTGGTCGTTGAATATGAATTTGTATCTTCAAATTTTGAGTTTGGTAAGACTTTGTGCAGATCATTTTGACTTCAAGGCTTTCCTAGCATCCAAGATCTCCATATGCATATACCATATGCATGTCACACAGCTAGTTCAGGACAGCCGAGATTCAACTTGCAATTCACCAAAATTTTGGTATCCGGGTATATGTCGCCGAAATGTGGGTGCAAACCCGCAGTGCTGGCCAGTACAGTGCCACATCTAATTTGTGTTGTATTTGCGGACTTCCTGGCTAATTCTCTGATTCTAATGCAGAGCATTATTGTAATGTTATGAATCAATTTGCATTGTCGTATCAGCAAATAGAGGAGCGGACGTCAGGGGAGGCAGTGACATAGCTGATTCCGTGGGCATGAGTTCAGCAAAACTGGATATTAATTTTGCTCTCATTAACTGGAACGGTAACTTACATTGATAGCAACACCTACACAGCGTACGTAGCAGCCTTTTATGCCAGGCCAGCCTTTTATGTGATAGGAGGAAGAGCTCACGTCATTGGAGGATGGCACTTGACAGGTCCGCATGAGAATGATGTATGGTGCATCAGATTACGATGCTAGAAAATGCGCTGGGAAAGGTGACCACCAAAACCTTTCAGTCTTGTGGGGCAACTAGTTTTGGGCACTAGTGACTTGATTCAGCTTTAGTTCCCTCTGGAGTTTAGCCGTCCTACCTTCCCTGCTTCGTCTCCGAGGTACGTACCACCAAAACCTGTCGATAGAACCCCCGCAAAAGTGTCCACTCTAGGAGCTAAAGCATGTGGAATTAAACGTGCTTGCTAATGTCCTGATGTCTCCAATTCCCGCATTATGTCCATACATATCTCTCCGGTTCTTAGAGAGACCTTTTTTGTGGTTGACACCAATCTTATGGATTTACATATATGCCCAGTAAGAGAGTCACTCTTTTGAACTGTGGGTATAGGATTTTGTGAAGATGGAGTGGTGTATATAAAGGGCGACATACATGGAGAACATTACTCACACAAGTGTGAGAGTTTGGTGGAGTCTTCTCCACGAGATGAATGCTCACGGCCTGCTCTAGCCTACACGTGTGATCCTTTATATGCTGGTAACTTGGTAGGCACCCCTATCTTTGGAGGGATATTTCAAACCTAATTATTAGTACAGAAAATGTTTTCACTATTGTGTTGACTCTCTTGACCTTGTTTACCTCCATATATGGTCACTTTTGTACATCGGCTTTAAACTTCTATGTCTTCGACATGCTTTGTCCCTCTTGTACAATGTTTTGTTGGGGTTCATAAAAGGAGGATGTGCTTCGACAATAAGACATTTAGCTTGTTTGCCACACTGTTATTTATAGGTTGGCATGGAGTTATCCTCAAACTGATTTATATGCTACTTGGTTTTTACTTTGGGGAAGGTGACAGCCAGTTGTTATTGCTTTTATCGTAAGATGCTGATGGGTCCCAAGTAAACTAGGCAGCCTAATATTCCTACTTTTTATTGTTCCTCCTTGTGCCTAAGCATCATAATAATGCTAAAGTTTACTTTGTTCAAATTGGTCAGAATGAGTCGACCATATTTTTTCCCAATCCCATGACACATAAGAAAGTAATTTGTGGGCATCACACCTGATAATTTCCATAACTATGTGGTCTTATAAGTTTTATTACAGATCTTAGAGACACTAGGCTTATCTATTGATAGTCTTTCCCTTTGATTAAGTTTTGTTTGTACTTCACAACTGCTTCCTATTCTAATAAAATTGTTAAATCAAAGATGTGAGTCCATTTGAGCCAACCATCTCTGTTGAAATTGATGAGTGACACAAGGCTCAGACATGCCTCATGGAAAGAATATGAAGAGTTCACATCTCTGGACGATGGGAATTAATAGGCCAGAATCTCTGAAGGATGAGAGTTGATAAGCATCTCTCTCATACCATGTCACACTGCTGTTTCAGGAAAACCAAGATTCAACTTCCAATTCATCAACATTTTGGTACCCGGTATGTCGCCGACATGTGGCGCAGACGTGCAGTGCTGGCTAGCAATGCCCATATAATTTGCGTTGTTTCAGGCTAATTGTCTGATTCTAATGCAGATCCTTGTTGTATGTTAGGAAATAATTTACATTGTTGTACCAGAAAACAAAACAGAGGGTGTCAGACGAGGCAATGACATAGCTGGTTCCATGGACACGAGCTCAGCAAAACTGGATAATGCGTCCTAATTAACTGGAATGGCAACATGACAGCAACGCTGTTAGAGTACGTAATGGGCCTAATGGGCCCATTAGTCTTAGGGTTAATTAGAGATAAGGGTCGCTTCCTTAGGGGTCAAGTAAGCCTTGCTTGGGAGTCAAGTAAACCTTTCTATATAAAGAGAGGAGATGTATCAATCTAATCAAGCAAGAATTAAGAAGGAAATCCCTTGCCTCTTGCCCGGCCATGGGCAAAAGGCCCCCGGCTGGCCCTCTCACGCCCTCCTTCTAGCAGCGCCATAACAATTTGGTATCAGCTAGCTTCGGTTCGATCATGTCTTCACCGCCGCCAAGCCCGTCTTTTCCGCTGCTGGTCACCTTGTCGCCTAAGGCGACCACCACGACCGCCGGGATCCTCTGTCGCGCCTGCCGCCACCGTCCTCACCTGGGAGGAGATGTCCGGGGTGCTGCTGGACCTAACCTAGGTGGTCCAGGAGATCCACCTGTTCTTGGCCGGGTCCTACGGGCCGCACCCGGTTGCGCCACCCATCGTCGCCCCCGCGCCGCCGTGGCTGCCCTGGCAGCTGCCGCACCAGCGGCCTTCGCCGCTTCGCCGGGCTGCTGCAGCAGCCGCTGCAGCCGCCATCCATCGCCACCACCGCCCAGCCCTGACTGCAGTGGCAGCCGCCGCTCCTGGCGACCTCTGCCGTGCCCGGCGCTTCGCCGCAGCAGCCGCTGCAGCTGCAGCAGCCACCGCCGGTCAGCTCCGCCGCCCACTATGGGATGCCCTACGACGGGAGTGCGACGACCTCGTTCCCATCAGCGCCGCCGCCATCCCAGGCCACCCACATCCAGCAGATCAAGTCCCTGTCGTCGCCATCATCGCTTCCGTCTTGGATCGCTACCCGCCACATGTCGGCGGCGGTGAGGCTGCAGGCTGCTGCGCGCGGCCTCCTAGCGCGTCGGCGTGTGCGGGAGATGCGTGGTCTGCAGCTGCCGCTCCTCCAAGTTGCCCTTCGCCGTGCAAAGGACCTCGATCTCGTCCGCTGCATCGGGGATCTTGGGCATGCAGTTTCCCCCACGGGCGGCTGGCATGCTGTTTTCCCCGCGGGCAGCGACCTCAAAGTCTGCGACATCAGCGGTTGGGGGGGGGGCGCACCCCTCCTCGTCATTCTCCATCGCAAGCCCTCCACTCTTCCATGTGCGGTGCAGACCAACAGCCATACACATGCACTCCTTTTGTCCAGGTGGTGTCCATGGGATCCAGGTGGCTGTACACGTGCACGTCCAAAATAAAGCGTCCTAGTCTATTTCAGGTTGAGAGTAATAACACAAGTCGAGATGTAAAAGGCTTGTTTTTAGGTGTTAGGTTTGTCTTGCGTCGAGTCATGATTATAAGTTGGTTAGGATGCAGCTCGAGGACAAGCTGCATGTCCGGATGGGGTGTAGAGTTAGAGTACGTAATGGGCCTAATGGGCCCATTAGTCTTAGGGTTAATTAGAGATAAGGGTCGCTTGCTTAGGGGTCAAGTAAGGCTTGCTTGGGAGTCAAGTAAACCTTTCTATATAAAGAGAGGAGATGTATCAATCTAAAAGAATTAAGAACGAAATCCCTTCCCTCTTGCCCGGCCATGGGCAAAAGGCCCCCGGCCGGGCCTCTCGCGCCCTGCTTCTAGTAGCGCCATAACAAACGCTTACACGACATAGTAGCTGGATTTATCTGCTTGTATACATGTGTTAGGATAGGACAACCATTTATGTGACAGGAGGAAGAGTTGACATCTTTGGAGGATGAGAGTTGATAGGCCTCATAAGAATGTTGTATGGTATGTACTCCGTCCCTCCTTTCCAGAATAGAAGTTTTAGGTTTGTCACAAGTCAAACTTTTTAAGTTTGACCAAATTTACGTAAAAGTATGTCAAGATATAGAATCCCAAATTTTCTTGATCAGATTCATTATGAAATGTATTTACAAATATTACAAAATTGGAAGGAAGAAAATTTCTTTTGGAACGGAGGGAGTTCATGAGATTATGATTCCAGAAGGTGTGCTGGGCGACTATAGCATTCTCTCTTTCCTTTTTCTTTTTGAACTATAATTCGTTTCGTTGCCTTCACCTTCCGGTCTTGTGAGACAACTCGTACTGGCACACTAGTGACTTGATTCAGCTTGAGGTCCCTGTGGAGCTTAGCAGCCTGCCTCCTCTGCTTTGTCTCGGAGGCACGTACCACCCAACCTGTTGATAGAAGCCCTGAAGTTCTTTTATAATGGTATACTCTCCATTTTTGTTGTTGAAACCTATATCATGGGCATCCATATATGCCCAGGAAAAGAATCCCCAGTTAGAACCGTGGATGGTGGAACAATATAGTTTGGTGAGTACAGGAGTGGTATATATAAATAAAGGGCGGAATGCATTGAGAACATTACTCACACAAGTGTAAGAGTTTTTTGGAGTCTTCATTCCTTCTCTACGAGATGAATGCTCACGGCTTGCAGTAGCCTATTGGTGTTGTCCTTTATATGCCGGTAACTTGGTAGGCGCCCAGTCTTTGGAGAGATAGTTCAGATCTAATTATCAGTAAAGAAAATGGCTCCCCTGTTGTGTTGCCTCACTTGCTTTTTTTTACCTCCATGTATGGGAACTTTTGTACATTACCTTCCCCGTGTTCTTTCTTCAATTTTCTTTCTCCCTCTTGTACAATGCTGGGTTTTTTTGGGGTTCATATAATAGGTGGATATGCTCCGACAACAATGCTGGGTTTTTTATCTTATGCCTCATTGTACGTAAGCATCATAATGGTGCTAAAGTTTCCCTGTTCAAATTGGTTACCATGAGTATGGTCATGTTTTTTCTTCAGTCCCTTTGGCATAGAAAGTAATTTCTGGGTGTCACACATGATGATTTCGATGACTCTTTGGTATTTATAGTTCTTACAGACATTCTAAATTGAGCTTACGGTTATAGTCGTCCCTTTAATTAAGTTATGTTTGTACTTGACAACTACCTTATAACGAAAGCATTGGGTATATTATAATAAATTTGTTAAAACAATGATGTGAGTCCATTCGAGGCAGCCATCTCTATGGAAAATGGTGAGTAACACAATGCTCAACACATGCATCATGGAAGAGTTCACATCTTTGGGGGAGGTGAGTTAATAGGCCACAATATTTGGAGGATGAGAGTTGATAGGCTACATTAAAATGTTGAGGTCCTTTATGGAGCGTTGCTTGTTTCATGAAAAAGAAAAATGATAGACAAGACTAAGATTCCAGAAGATGCACTAGATGACAGCATAATTCTTTCCACGCTTTTTCGCTGCCAGCTCGTCATTTGAACCCTACCTGCACTCCTCGCCTCGCAAACAACCCTTGGCAATGCATCAGTGAACTAATTTAGGTTGAACAACCTTGTGTGGAACTTACTAGTTCTGCATGGATTACTTATTAGTAAGCAATCACATGATAAACCGTCGTCATGTTAGCAATCCTAAAGACCAAACGAGCTTCCTTCATCTAATAACTAAGATTAGTGATGTTGTCACTAATGAGCCAAGAAAAGCCAATTGAAAGAATCGTAAAGAAACTTTGTGTGCCTAGCAAAGCACTAGTGGCCTATTAGAAAAGCACGAACAAGCTGGGCTGGGTTGGGCCTAGCACTAGCAAGAAGGCTGTTTCCACAACCGTATACTTAGTTACTCAGTGATAAGCTCCGTCGCTTATTCATTTTTAGTTTGTTCGTTGCCGTCTCACCACGATGTCCTCGAGCATCGATGAGCAACAGAAGAGAGTGCGCTGCTAGACATAGACCGGCACACCATTTTCATCGTGGTGCTGTGCCAGTGGAGGCTGAGCTCTTGCCACCGGCACCCTCCATCGTCAACACTAGGCCCCTGTGCTCGGCTTCTTTGCCGGTACATTTGACAAAAAAAATGTGGCGATAGTCCATGTGTGTACATAGACTAGGTCTATATGCTCTGTCGATTCATTATTATCCCCTGTTCTGAACGGCTTGTGTGACATTGTGCTATTGTTGCATGACATTGTGCTAAAGTCCAGAAAATGATCTAAGATCCAAGAGAAGGTGAACACCGAATGTGCACTGCTATAGAGTAGTTATGTGTACGGGTCAGGTGGTACACTAGACCCAGTAGCCGGCCCATGCATCCATGTGGAGGAAGAGTGAGAGAGTAGAGATATAAAATAGCAAGACCATGGATAGTGCAAACCCATGTGTAAGGTTGGTAGGGAGCTAGCCTGGCTCATCACGTTGGTGTGAAGGCGGCCCTGGCCTGCAGTAGTGACTTAATTCAGCTTGAGTCCCCTATGGAGCTCAGCAGTCCTGCCTGCCTTGCCCTGTCTAAGAGACATTGCCCACAAAAGCATGTTCCCTATTTCCACACATATGTTCCCAGTTCTTATTTCATGGTCTAATATGTATTTGCAGCTGCGACTTACCTCATGTGCTAACATGTACGCCCAATAAGAGGATCACTGGTTGGAAGTATAGACGGAGGAGAAATATAGTTTGGTGAAGAAGGAGTGATATATGTAAAGGGCGAGGTGCACTCATAACATTACCGATTACTCATAAAAACTTGGAGTCTTTAATCCTTCTCCATGAGATGATTGCTCACAGCATGTTGGATGTGGTCGTTTATTTGTTGTAACTTGGTAATCACTTAGACTTTGGAGGGTCGATCCAAATATAATTATAAGTAAAGAAAATTGCTTCACTATTTGGTTGACTCCCTTGACCTTGTTGTATACCTCCTCCTGTACAGTTCATCCCCTCTTTTGTGTCGCCCACATGCTTTATCCCTCTTGTGTAATGTTGTTTTATATATTGGTTCGATAACACAAAGTTTAATTTGTTTGCCATACTATAATTTGTAGTTTGACTATTATCGAGAAACAAATTTATTTGTTACTCCATCCTTTCCTAAATACAAGTCTTTTCAGAGATTCTACTAGAGATTATATACGGAACAAAATGAGTAAACCTATACTCTAAAAGGCATCTATATACATCCGAATGTACTATCTATAGTGGAATCTCTAAAAAAAACTTATATTTAGGGAGTAGTTATTTCACTATGGAGAAGGTGACAACATGTTATTGTTTTCTGAAGAGGCCAGTAGGTTATTGATGGGTACCAATTGCACTAGGTAGTCTAATATCGTATCCTTTAATTTTATGTCTGCTTGTGCCTAAGCATTAAAATCATGATATCATGTGGTTGCTTTTGTACAATTCCCTAGACATATAAGGAAGATTTGTCCGTGTCACTAACATTTTCTTTTCCATCGCGCCCATTAGAAGCTTTACTGAAGTTTGTGTTGATTACATGCTCCTCGACGGCGTGATCACCGGTCTAGATCTCGCTGCCCCCGGGGTTGACCAACCTGGAAGTGGGGTGCAGGAGTCTTGTACTTCACTTGCTCGTTCAAGGTCATGTCGAAGTTGTTGAGTTAGTGCACCTCTGAATTCCTTCACTGACGAAGCTGATTACAATTTGAGGTGCTTCACACAATTGTACTGAAAATGGCCCAAATATTGATCCAGCTTCACTGGCAAAGCTGATTACACTTTGAGGTGCTACCGACAATTGCACTAAAAGAAGTTGATTACACTTATATGTGCTTCAGACAATCACGCTAAAAATTGCCCAGATCTTGTTTCACTACCACAGGTGATCCGAAAAGTTGCTTGTTTCAGCTTCCAAATTCAGCTCAGTGGCAAAGCTCAATCTGGTACTGTATCTCAAACTAAATAGCTTTTGGTTCAGATTCCAGATTCAGCATCATTGGTGGAGCTGAATCTAGTTCCCGAAGCTCATACAAACATGGCCTAAGTTTACCATGTCCATCTTATATATCTGATCTACAGAGACACTATATTTGTTTCGTTATGGTGAATGTCATTGTATTCCTAGGCAAGGACAACAACCATGAGTGTTTATGTACTGTCAGGTTATGCACTGTTTTGTGTCATAGAAACTAGACAAATCATGTATTTGAACGGTGTCGAATGCTCGAAAAAATATTGCTAATGCGCTCATCGGGCATAAACAACAAATTTCATACATGCTGGGATGACTTAGGCATATGATTGAGAAGAATCGCGCCACTCTTATTCCATACTTACTACACAAGGAAGTTCGGGATTCACTTTTGTCTGAGGGAGTTCCAGAAATTTTCACCAAATGAAATTGAGAACCAAAATTGCGGTATGTATGTGTGCCACTGACTTGTGGACTTGTGGCCCAAGTGCTCCATGCTTAGTCTCCTATAGAATAGTATATTTTCTTTAATGTGCATATCTACGATATTTCTAGGCTAAGTTTTTTATGTAAATGGGCAACATTGTCATATCTTTTGAACTAACTTCCTTAGCTTCAAGGTACCAACAAACAGAAGAGAATACGTCACACGAGGTAGTGACCGGACCTATAGTAGTGCGTGCCAGTCCAAATCATGATCTTCACCAACTTGGATTTGGTTCTCTTTCAAAAATGGCTTGATGCGGAGATGAGAACATGTAGTCCTGAAAATACTGAAACTAAATACGGAAAGAATGTCACGTCTTCTATATTTTTGTTGCGCGTAGTCTCTAACCATATTTATTGCATTTCCATGGGGATTAATACATATGTATCCATACACATGAGTAGAACACTAGTTTCCTAGCCAGGGCATCAATCATTTCTTCACGTAATCATCATATAGAGAACCACGGGGAATTTCTTTGCTAAAGAACCTTGCCACCACCCTCTCTTTCAACACCATCATCGCTTCTTTTGACCGAATAGCTGTTGGAGTCTTGTATTGGCCCGCCGATGTGCCTCTAGACACAAAGAAGTCCATCAGTGCTTCGAACGCGCCCTGCCGAAGCACCCTTATCTCGAGCGCGGTGATGTCCGCGCGCTGCCTAATTTTGCAGTACATTTGGTCGAAGCATTCTTCAACTGTCGAGCAACAATTCTCCATGACGGTTTGATCGGGGATGTCGCCAACCACGTGGTTACTCCTTGCATTGGTTAGCTCCCAAAACAGGACGTAGTGGCCTGGCAACTTGGATATGTCTGCAAACGGTGGTGCTTCCACTGAGCATGTATCCAAGAGGGCCAAGATGGAGCTCAATAGCCACTGAAATTGCCCTGGGTAGTTCCTCCTCGCTTATCTTCTCATGGTCTATGCTTAAGATAACATCATGTCGTCCTGAGAAGAGGAACAATGGTTTTGCGTTGTAGAAGCCAGTCACGGTGAGAAGGTCACCAACTCGATACCTGTAAAGACCTAGTATGGTTTGCACATGATATATATGAAATCAAATCATAGCTACTGAATTAATAAATAATTCGTACGCAAGTTGGCTAAACACAATAATTCCTATTACATTTCATCAATTATTGTTAGTATTATTGGAATCCTTTATCTGTATAGGCAGACAATGACTGGTTGCAAGCTCGGGATTACGGGGCAAGAACATTTGACTTAAAGTTTCATATTTTCTTTATTTCTTGGAACTAGAAACTTATGTAAAGTCTGCTTTTACAAAGACAATGCCAGGCAAAAAAGACTATTCTAAAATAGAACACCGAGTGAAGTAGGGCAATATACAAAAATCAATATACTTCAAGACGTATATAAGGAAGGGGCAAAGTGTATATCTGGAAGGTAATACTGAGTAACAAGGAGGTCTTAGCTAGCTAACCTGCAAAGGTGGTGACAACCAGCTCATAGGACCGACCAATTTCGACATCGACAAGATCCACAAGCTTCATTTCACCCGAATAGCCATCGTCATCCACAGTAGGAGTTTCTTCATCACGAGGCTGGATCTCGGCAAACACGAAGTAGGCGATGTTGGGAAGCAATGCGTACGACACACGGCCAGGTGGGTCGAGAGGCCTTAGATTGACTCCGGCGGCGCACTCGGTAGACGCATAACATGGTGAGACTATCGGCAACCAGCCACCGCAGTAGCTCCTGAGGATTGGAATGGACTGCGCCATCGACCCGGTGACAATGGTGAGGGCAGCACACTCCGACGCGACCTCGTCAGCCAGCGCCGAATCAGGCCGTTGCAAGTATCGCTGCATGACGGCGTCACACAGGGGCGCTTGCGTTATCCGGCCACTGAGGCTGCCGGTGCGGATGTCGGAGCACATCTCCCCCCAGTTTTGCTCCAGGAACTTGATGGCTCGGACGAGGCTGTTAGCGAAGGAGGTGCCGACGTGGTCCACGGAGTCGCGGTGGAGCAGGCCACAGAGCAGCTGGCAGTACATGCTCTGCTCGGCGTCCGGGCAGAGGATGGCCTCCATGCGGCTGGTGCACCGGTCGAACCCGCCCACCTCCTGGTCCCGGAACTGGCTGCTGCGGTAGTAAGCGGTGGTGGCCGCCTGGACGTGCAGGCCGGACGGCGTGTGTTCGACGGGGAAAGTGATGGTGAGGCGCATCCCCATGCTGCGCTTGCCCTCCTGGTCAGCATGCAGATGCCTAGATCGAACAACGCCACCTTGATTAGTATCTTGTTGGGATCACCAAACTTACCGGACCAAGCAAGCGATGCAATATGTAATACTATGTGCTTACACGTACATGTTCCTCGCGAGTGACTGGACGCCATCTCCTCCGCGGTGGACGGGAAGATCTTCTGCTTCCCACCAGACGTGTCCGAGCTGCACGCCATGACATGGAAGGAAGCGACATAAAAGGGAGTGGCAATTTTAATTTGGGTCAATCGATCAATCTCTGCCCTTGATTTCCGATCTAACGATCGGAGTGCGTCTTCTTCCTCCAACCGTTTCTTCCTCAAAAACAGATCTCGGCCGCCTCCATCTTCTTCCTCCTGCCGCCTGTTGCCACCGGCCTGCTACAGCCGCCCGTGGCCGGTGACACTCTCGCGCCAGCCTTGCCGCCCCGCCCTCCACCCAACCGCCGCCCACCCTCGTGTTGCCGCCGCCTCCGGCCATCCCTCTAACCACTGGCGGAGCTAGGAAGAAAGTCTAGGGGGCAAATGGTAAAACTGGTAGACCTGAGGAGGCCAAATACTAAATTTATACTCATCTAAACCCTCTAAAAAAATTCCTTCACACTTTTTGCTTAGGCTGGGGGGCCACAACACCCCCAGGAGCACATAGCTCCGCCACTGCCTCTAATCCCAGGAATGAGCAGATTTTTTTTCCGGCGAACATGCACATACCGCACCCCTAAGATAGATCGCCGGCGAGACTGACACCCTACCACTCTAAGATAGATCGTCGGCGGCTGCTCCTTCCTTCCTTCCCTCCGGCGAGCATGCTACTTCTTCCAAAAATCGACTAACCCAAATTGTAAAGTCAGGCGAGTTACATATAGGCTATAGCTATTATGGACATAGAGACATGTTGAGACTTGAGATGGCCGCGCCGCACGGGCTCAGCTTAATTTACCTTCTAAGGAGGTGGGTGATGGGCTCGGAGCAGAGCATCTACAACTGGACCCTCAAACCCGTCTGAAACACCGGGGCAGACCCCTCGGTCGTAGCCCGGTCACGAAATTTGGACCCAGACGGCCCCTTAAAAGGCCCTCAAACTCTTGGGCTGACTGGCACCCCATATCCGGCCGAAATATGAGGCGAATATGGGGGCGCCCGGGCACACCTGCCACGTCGGACCCGCCCAATGCTAGCCCACCCGACTCCACTCGTATTCGTCCCCATCCTCTCACCGGATCAAACCCTAGCCACTTCAGTCTAGTCCCCTCCACTACCCTCCACCACCCGAGCTCACCTCCGGCGGTTTGCGACCTTCTCCGCCATGGCAGGCAGCGGATCAGACTCCAACTAGTCCGGATCCGTCGACTAGGGTGTCGTCCCGTGTGGGTTGGAGGAGGCAATGGCAGTCCGCATTGCACTCCGCCGCTCCCGGGAGGACAATGCCCGGCCGACGGACAGATCCGTCCGGCACGACGCCATAGCGTCGGCTCACCGGGCACTCGGGTCCTCTAGTGCTGGATCCTCGCGGTCTCGGCCAGAACACCACTCCTTCCCCATCACCGGTCAGGCAGAGTAGGAGTCCCCAGGGAACGGGCGGCACGCTGTGGGAAGGAGAGGATAAGGACCACCGAGGCCCGTCTCGCGGCGGAAATGGCGGCGGCGGAGGCGGCTGATGCGGCGGCGCGGGCGGCCGCAGAGGAGGAAGCCATTACTTTTTCGATAAAAGGGCGCTTTTATTAACTCAAAATGTAGCATCGAGCGGATACAAAACATAAAGAGCGACACCCGGCCTCTGCATAGCTAAGATGCACACAGCCATCAAACAAACAGTCTGGCAAAAAAAATATAAAAACGACAAAGTGGCAACAGTAAAGCCATATGGGGCCGAAACTATGCCTATGTCGACGGAGAAGGTGGATCGATTCGGAGATTATGCTGCCACCCATGTTGGGTAAAAACCTCCCTGGCCACCTGCTCCAACCGCATACACACCGCCTTGAACAGCGATTGGTACTCCATTCGGTGCAGAGTAGACCACATACTGAAGCCGGTCATGCATACAACGGTAAATAACCTGCATAGGAGAAGAGATTTTGTCATTAAAAACACAATCATTTCTACATAGCCAGAGCGACCATAGTAAGGCAGACGCTCCCACCCGTATTAGCGTACTAAAAGTATTTGGTATTCCATCAAGCCAGTGACCATATATATTGGTAACACTTGTTGGTGGATACAAATTTGACGCTATTTGGATAACTGACCATGTAGAACACGCAAACTTGCATTGAAAGAAGAGATGTTTGATTGTCTCGTCATGAGTACAAAAACTACATTTCTTGCTTCCTTTTCCAGTTGCGTCGAGCGAGGTTGTCTTTAGTTAGCACAACTCCTCTCCGAAGATACCACATGAAAATCTTAACTTTTAGTGGCATCTTTGATTTCCAGATTTGTTTATTATTGGCCACTGGAATCTCTGTGTGCGATAGTGCACGATACATAGAGTCAACTGTGAAGGACCCAGATGTAGTAAGATTCCAGCGAAAGACATCCCGGCCTTGTGTCAAGTTAATCGAATCCAAACGGGATAGAAGATGTTGCCATGACACAAGATGGGGCCCAACCAAATCCCTCCGAAATGATATATCTGTCCGAGAAGTGGTCATCACATGCGCAAGAGTATCATTCTTATCGCGTACAATGCGGTACAAGGCTGGGTACTGTTCTCGGAGAGTGGTATTTCCTATCCACTTGTCCTCCCAGAAGCGTATCTTCGAGCCGTCCTTTATCGCGAAGGATCCGAAACGGAAAAGATGTTTCTTTACCGCCATCGACCAGCCCAAAATGTGAGTCACCGGGCTTCCAATAAGCTCTGGATAACGCCTTTGGCCTAAATACTTGTTGCGTAGCATAGTTTGCCAAACACCATCCTCAGTAAGAAGCTTGAACAACCATTTACTGAGTAAGGCATCATTCTTGACCTGGAGGTTGTGAACACCTAAGCCTCCTTGGTCTTTTGGTCGGCAAACGATGCTCCATTTGGTTAGTCTATACTTTTTCTTTTCATAGTCTCCTTGCCAAAAAAAGGGGATCTGAAGTAATCCAGTTTTTGCAGAACCCCTTTGGGTAGTTGGAAAAATGAGAGCATGTAGAGAACCATGTTGGTGAGGACAGAATAGATCAAAACTAGTCGTCCTCCAACGGAGAGCAATTTTCCTTTCCAACTGCTCAACCGTTTCTCCAATCGTTCTTCAACATGTTTCCACTCCGCATTAGTGAGACGCCGATAATGAATCGGAATTCCCAAATATTTAATCGGGAATTGGCCTTGTGCACATCCAAACAAGTCAGCATATTGTGCAGCAGTCTCCTTGGCTTCTCCAAAACAGAACAATTCACTTCTATGGAAGTTGATTTTTAAGCGTGACATTTGCTCAAAAGCTGAAAGCAGAAGTTTCAGATTTCTCGCCTTATCAAGGTCATGTTCCATAAAAAGAATCGTATCATCGGCATATTGCAAGATAGAGAGTCCTCCATCAACAAGATGTGGCACTACTCCTGCAATTTGACCATCCTGTTTGGCGCGTTCAATCAAAGTAGCCAGCATGTCAGCGACAATGTTAAATAACATTGAAGACAGTGAGTCACCTTGACGTAATCCTTTTTTCGTCTGGAAGTAATGACCTACGTCATCATTGACTTTGATAGCCACACTGCCTCCAGTAACGAAATTTTGGATCCAATCACACCATTTATCGGAGAAGGCATTACTTGTCCCCGTCTGTCACAAAAATCCCATTTCCAAAGAGATCCTTCACGATTTCTGTGAAATAGGATCCATCATTGTCAAATTGTAGTCAGACTCAGTTATTGTCTTCTACTTTTTGTAAATTGCCACAGGCATTCAGTTTACTCTCTAAATAGAACGTATATGATTAGTCTGACTAGCATGAATCTGAATTCAAAGGTTGATAGCACATGACAATATGTTCTACAGACTACTCAAGTTTTTACTGTTGACCATCCTCTGTTTAAATTTTGCAGGATCCAGTTTAACATCTGACATGCAGACTGAACCATCTACCACCATATTACTGTTACTGGTTAGCAAGAAAGATAGGAGGAACAAAAATGATGAGCAAAGGAGAACTACCCTGCTGTATTTATTGAAGTTTGTCTTGAGGACATGCTCAATGACGGCAGGGTCGGCGGTTAAGATCTCACTGTGCCCTGGGTACACGAGCCTGATGGTGGGGTGCAGAAGCGCATACTTTACATGCTCATCGAAGATCTTGTCAAAGTTGTTGAGCTGCCAGAACACGGTCCCGATGAGCGGCGATCGATCATGGGCTCTCTGGGTGAACTCTCTGATGCAGAAGACGGCAAAGGATACAACAACGCCAATGATGTAGAGGGTGATCACCAGCAGGGCTATGGCGAGAGCTGAGACTACACATATGCCCGTGGATGCAGCGAGGGAGGAGAGCTGGGGTGCCATGATCAGCACTAGCTGCTGCTTGCTGAGAGTAAGATTACCATGTTCAGCATCTTATATATGTGATCCGCGGTGCCACTGTATTTGTTTCGATTTGGTCAATGTCACTATCTTCTAGGAGAGGAAAATGACATGAATGTTTCTATATTTCAGGTTTTGGACAGTGTCGTAGAAAATGGGTAACTTGTTTTCAAACTATCTTCATGGCTTGGGACAAAATTCCTATGCACTGATCAGTCGCCGAATATGAATTTGTGTCTGTAAATAGAGTTTGGTAAGAGTTTGTGCATATCATTTTGACTTGAAAGACTTTCCTAGCAACCAAGATCTCCATAAGCACATCTCTCGCTCTTACCATGTCACACTGCTGTTTCAGGACAACCACAATTCAACTTCCCATTCATCAAAAAATTGGTACTGGTAAATTGTCAGCCGACATGTTGGGGCAGACTGGCAGTGCTGGCTCGTACAGTGCCCATAATTCTCTAAATCTACTATAGAGCATTGTTGTATGTTATGAAGTAGTAATTTGCATTGTGGTATTCCTGTATCAGCAAACAGAAGAAACGACATCCGGAGAGGTAGTGACATAGCTGAATCCGTGGGCATGACTTCAGCAAAACTGAATACTGCATCGTAATTAACTGGAATGGCAACTTTACAGCAACACCTATTTGACGTAGCTGCTGGATTTATCTGCTTGTATACATGTGCTAGGCCAACCTTTCTTATGTGACAGGGGGAAGAGTTCACCTCTTTGGAGGATGAGAGTTTAGAGGCCGCATAAGAATATTGTATGGTCCACGAGATTGCGAATCCTGAAGATGTGCTGAGCCGGGTGATGATAGCGTTCTCTCCCCGCTTTCCGCCTTTTGAACCCTAATTCATTTCCCCGCCTACACCTTTCAGTTTTGTGAGGCAACTGGTTTTGGCGCACTAGTGACTTAATTCAGCCCGAGTTCCATATGGAGCTTAGCAGTCCCGCAGGTTTTGCTTTGTGTCTGAGGCATGAGCCACCCGATTTGTTGATAGAAGCCTCGAAAAAGTGTTTGCTAATGTTCTGATGTCTCTAATTCCTGCATTATGTCCATACATATATCTCTTGTTCTTTTATTATGGTATACTCTCTGTTTTTGTGGTTTTCTGTAAAACGTCTTATATTTATGTACAAAGGTAGCATCTCTTATGGGCTCACATATATGCCCGATAAGAGAATCATTAGCTAGAACTAGCACGTATGACCATGAGTTCCTATGGTAGAAAAAATTATTGGCTACGTACAAGAACAATGCCTGGATTTTTTATTTTTTTTTGCAATTTGTCCCCACCACTAAAGTGACCAACAATGCAACATCCGGCAACAGGGAGGCACACACCAAAGTCTAGAAATAAAAGCATATCAACAAGGCATTAATCCCATATGACTTGCAGTACATCTAACAACATATAGGGAAATGCCTTTTTTTATATTATATATGCACCAAACCAAGCTATTCTTAATTCTAATTTCTTTGCATGGATACTTTCAGAAGTGTTAAAAATAGCATTAGCAAGAAAACACAGCACATAAAAGATAAAAAAAAAACTAACTGACAGACTCTTTTGCACACCAACACCCTTGCAATCCTAGAAGAGATCATCAGCTCCCTCGACTAAATTACACCGGCCTGTATCTCCCAGCCAATAGGAATATAATCAGCTCCTCTAATTATGCTCGTTTTTCCAGCCCAAAGGAATTTTAATTTACAACATCCTATAATCCTTCAATTATGCACATTTTTTTATCATTATCTTCCAGCCCACAATATCATCGGCTCCTTTAGTTATGCACGTTTTTTGGCCCACAGAATTTTAATTTACATCAGCCCATAATCCTTCAATTATGCACGTTTTTCGATCCTTATCTTCCACCCCACAATATCATCAGCTCCTCCTTTAATTATGCATGTTTTTCCATCCCACAGGAATTCTAATTTAGATTAGCCCATGTTCCTACAATTATGCACTCATTCAGCACACAAATATCCATGTTCTATAGCGCTGTCATATAGCGTGACCCCCCCCCCCACCTTGTATGTGAGGGAACCTGTTTAATTAGCTCACGATAGACAACGACGCTGAACATATATAAACTGGTAAGAATCAGTTTTGTATAGCGAGGTGGGCTCGCTAAGCCCAGCGTGAGGCCCCGTGTGTGCGTGCGATGTACGAAAAGCTAGCGTGCGTGAAAACAAGCTTCCGTGACACTGAACGAAACCAAATAGCTTACGTGACACCTAACGATACCAAATAGCCTACATAAAATTAATCAAAGCAGGACTAGATGAAGCGGAACGAAACAAAGAATGTCACCTCTCTTTAATAGTAGGTATAGAACTGTGGATGGATGAACAATATAGTTTGGTAAGTATGGGAGTTGTATATTTATAAAGGGCGAGATGTACGGAGAACATTACTCACTCAAGTGTGAGAGTTTGGTGGAGTATTCACTCCTACTCTACGAGATGAATGCTAATGGCCTCCTCTATCCTATAGGTGTGGTCCTTTACTTGGTGGTAACTTTTTTTCGAAGCTTTTACCTGGTGATAACTTGGTAATCACTCAGACTTTGTTCGGATGTTTCAAATCTAATTATCGAACTGTTGGGTTGACTCACTTGACCTGGTTGTGTACACTTGTATTGCCCCTTGTACAACGCCTCCTCTATTCTACGTTTACATCTCGCCTTCTCCCTCTGGTACAATGCTGTTTTTTTTATTTTGGTTAAAAGAAAGGAGGATGGGCTCTAGCAATAAGACGTACATTTAACTTGTTTGCCACACTGTAATTTGTAGTTTGGGATGAAATTATCCAAAAAACTGTTTTTATGCTACTTGTATTACTTTGGGGATCATGGTGAGAGTATGATATTGTTGTTTGAAGAGGCTGGTAAGATGTTGACATGTGTCCCAAATGCACTAGGCAGCCTAAATATTCTAGAATTCTATTTTAATCTTCTCCGTGCCTAAGCATTGTAACAATGCTACCGTTGTTCAAATTGGTCACCATGTTAGGATCATGCTCTGTTTTTCCAATCCCTCGGCATATAAGAAAGTAATTTGTGTGCATCACAGTTGATAATTACATTACTCGTTGGCGTTAGAAGTTGTAGTAGAGATCTTTGAGACATTATAAATAAGGCTTATTGGTTGGTAGTCTTTCCTTTTGATTAAATTTTGTTTGTACTTCTTACTGATTTGAATATTTTGTCGCCTGATTTCTCAGTTAAGCCACCTTACCTTCTGGCTTTTCAAAATTGAGGAGAAAAGCTCCCAATTCCATTTAGCATAGAACTGATAACACATCCTAGGACCCAGCTCCCAATACAGCGTGCACGCCATGACCTCAGCTAAGAACAAACCTTGTGGGCAACAGGCAGCGAGAAACAAACCCAAGCAACACAACACGGAAAATTAATACATATTACCTACCTCAGCACTATTGAACTCTTTGTATTCCATGACCATAAGAACTGAACCAAAGCAGTGGACAAAACTTCGTCTGTGGCTAATCTATCAGCACTAGGACAAGTTGGCACAAATCATCGAACATGCCGAGAACCTAACAATATGATCGGCCATCTGTCCAGTACGCACTATTATCTAATGTACTGACGTCTCCTAATCCAATATGTACATACAAATGCTCCTTTTTTTATCACCATCTCCTTTGTTTATGTGGTTGCCACCTATCATACGTGCTAATGTATGTGCCATTAGGAGAATCACTAGTCAGAATTAGGAAGTGCAGACTAATGACCAATATATATATATAGTGTTCAGGATGTAGTGGTATATATAAAGGGAGAGATGTACCTTGAATAGTACTTGAGTGTGAGAGAGTTCGTGGAGTATTCGTCTGTTTCCACGATGTGAATCCCAATGTCCTGCTACATCCTAAGACAATCTCTTACATATTGGTAACCATTCAGTCTTTTTACGCGGCACTGATAATTATCTTGTCATCCAATATAATCTATGCCTCACCAATATAAAAATCATAGGCTGGCATGGATACTGCCCCCACAATGATTAAACTTGGTTTCCTAATTATTTGTCAAATGGTTGTTGACAAATGTCATACCCTTCCCTTGATACTTCTAATCTCTTAATTTTACTTTTCACTTCTAGTTAATTTTGTTCTCATTTTGTGTATACGATAGTTTCTACCTACATAATATGTTCCTTTGTTATGTTTTGTTAATAACAATAATGATGTCTTTTGCCCTCAAGATGTGCACTTCGGGAGGGTGGCAATACCCCATGATACTAGGGATAATATCTAATATTTGACGCCATGTTTGTCATTCTAAAGAGGATTCTTATTTCATTAGGATGTGATACTCCCATCGACAGTGAGATGCATGTGGTGAAACTTTGTCAATCTTTATGTTCGGTTGCTCTAGTTAGTACTCCCACCATTCACAAATATAGTGGTTAACATTTTGTGTGTGTTTCTTCACTCGTTTCAGTCCGTACATAGTCCATATTAAAATACCCAAAACATCTTATATTGGCGAATGAACAGAGTAGGTTGCAGGTGTTGTGAGTGTGTGTACAGTGATGTGTATGCGTGTGTGCTCGTCTACATTGTGCTCGGTGTTTTAAAAATATCATTAGTCTAACTTATTTTCTCTGATTTTCTTGAAATTTGCCGGGGAATCCTTTGGAAAACCTTTATCGTATACAAAGACTATGCTAGTTCTGGCCAATAACACCTGCCATCATAAGCACTAGGTTTGTGTGCTCCGGCTCTTCCCAGGCACACCCGACAAAGAAACACGGTGGGAGCACACGTGCGTACATAGACTGGTGTGCCATGTTTGTGGCCTCAAGCCTGCATTCTGAGCCGTCAGAGGCCCAACTCTTGCGACCACCATCTACCGTAAGTCAGCACGCTCAGCAGACTCCTCAAACATAGGTATGCATGTCTGCCCTAACTCTAAAATTGCTTATATCTTGTAGCTTTTTGTCCTCTCATCTAAATAGTTGGTGATGACATTGTGATATTGTCGTTTGAAAATGTTGGCCAGCTGTTGATGGGTCTCAAATACACTAGGCAGCCTAATGTTGTTTCCAGGACCTTGTAGTTTCAATTTTTATAGCCATCTGTGGTAGCTTCGTCGTTTGAATTGGCCACCATTATTACAATGACGTGTTTCGGTTATCAACATATAATAAAGTAAGAGCAGGGTTTTGGCTCCCAGGCTCGGATAAACCCGGGAGTAACCAAAACAATAGTTATAAATATTAAATAAATCCAAAAATTCCAAAACTTTCATGGAGAAAGATGACTGAGTGTGTGATGGCTGTCCCAAATTTCAGAGTATTTGGGTGTCTGAGTAACACTCAGCAAAAAAGATAAATTTGAGGTTTGTGGATTTTCATACTTTTTCTGCATTGTTCAGACCTGATTTTTTCCCAAGAGCTACTGAGATGTCCAAATCAGTTGAAATTTGGCACGCACCTCGCGCACTCAATCATCTTACATGCAAAAAACTGGGTTTTAAAAAAAATTGAGTTTTTCTTTTTGAATTACTGTTCACCGGGTGCAGATGAGCTCGGGCTCAAAATTGGATATTTGGTTGTGTGCATCATACTCATATTTTCATGAATCTATGAAGAGAGAAATTTTGTTGGAGATCATAAGGAGACCACAAATTAGGCTTATTTGTCAATAGCCCTTAGCTAATCTTTGTCTTCTATTTGCATAAAGTTGTTTAATGAATGCCTTCATTATGATCTAGTAATTCAGATAATGCAAATATGTGAATCATGGAAAAAGAGTATGCGACTTCACATCGAACTGTTGGGTTGACTCACTTGACCTGGTTGTGTACACTTGTATTGCCCCTTGTACAACGCCTCCTCTATTCTACGTTTCCATCTCGCCTTCTCCCTCTGGTACAATGCTGTTTTTCTATTTTGGTTAAAAGAAAGGAGGATTGGCTCTAGCTATAAGACGTACATTTAACTTGTTTGCCACACTGTAATTTGTAGTTTGGGATGAAATTATCCAAAAAACTGATTTTATGCTACTTGTATTACTTTGGGGATCATGGTGAGAGTATGATATTGTTGTTTGAAGAGGCTGGTAAGATGTTGACATGTGTCCCAAATGCACTAGGCAGCCTAAATATCCTAGAATTCTATTTTAATCTTGTCTGTGCCTAAGCATTGTAACAATGCTACTGTTGTTCAAATTGGTCACCATATTAGGATCATGCAAAGTTTTTCCAATCCCTCGGCATATAAGAAAGTAATTTGTGTGCATCACAGTTGATAATTACATTACTCGTTGGCGTTAGAAGTTGTAGTAGAGATCTTTGAGACATTATAAATAAGGCTTATTGGTTGTAGTCTTTCCCTTTGATTAAATTTTGTTTGTACTACTTACTGATTTGAATATTTTGTTGCCTGGTTTCTTAGTTAAGCCAGCTTACCTTCTCTCTTTTCAAAATTGAGGAGAAAAGCTCCCACTTTCATTTAGCATAAACCTGATAACACATCCTAGGACCTAGCACCCAATACAGCGTAGCACGACATGACCTCAGCTAAGAACAAACCTTGTGGGAAACTGGCAGCGAGAAACAAACCCAAGCAACACAACACGGAAAATTAATACACAACAGCTACCTCAACACTATTGAACTCTTTGTATGCCATGACCATAAGAACTGAACCAATGCAGTGGATGAAACTTCGTCTGTGGCTAATCTATCAACACTAGGACAGGTTGGCACAAATCATCGAACATGCTGAGAACCTAAAAATATGATCGGCCATCTATCCAGTACAACCTATTATCTAATGTACTGTTTCCCGTTAAAATGACGGACGCCCCCGAGGGCGAAAACCTAAGACCTCCCGACGCGTGGCCGTCCTTGCCCCTGGCGACCCGATCGTCGCCGCTTCTGGAAGCGCCGCCGCTGCAGGAGGACGGATCGGCCCGGCCTGAACCGGATCTCGGGGGATCCATCGGGGCGGAGAAGATCCAGGAGAGGGTGCAGGTGGAGAGGACGAACCCGTAGCAATGGCGCGTCCATTTCACCGATCACGACGCCGGATGGGTCGAGGGTCGTCTCTCAGAGTCTCCGGTGTCCCGTTGGGCAGCGCTGTGCGATATGAACAACGACATCCTCGCCGGAGAATACTTAGATGCCGACGTCCGGATCGAGGTAGGTTTTCGGATTCGTATTGACGTTTATGATGTGGTTGTCGATTGTTGCATGGAGATGGTTCAAGAGGAGACGGTGGATCTCATCGACTTGACGAAGAAGCCCAAAGATCACAGACCGGATGCTCCCGTTGGAGGGCGGTTCTAAGTACTAGTTGACAGCGATGATGAAGAAGTTGAGAATGTCGGCATTGACGTTCTCGTTGCTACCTTGGCGGAGACGCAATCTTTGGCTTCGGATCCAGATTTTGTACCTCGTCGGAAAGTTGAGGTTCACAAGAAGAAGGCGCCGTCCTCGATTGTCAAACCTTGGATCAGGCCGATCCCCAAGGTACCCCGTGCTAGCATTACTTTGTCGTATTTCATTCCGGATTCATGGATGATGGTTACGAAGAAGAAGGGGAGAAAAAGCCGGTTGCCGGGGCCGCCACCGCAGCCACCGGCGGTGAAAACAGCCGATGAAATTTGAGCAGCCAGAACGGTTCGCTTGAATTTACTCTTGGGCCGAGAGGGTGAGCGTGTTGATGCGTTGGTCGTGGGTCCTTCTCGAACTGGGTATGAGGACCAGTTGAAGGCCCAAGCCGCGCTCACAGCCTCGTCCAAGTCACCATCTTTGCATGGCGTAGCAATTCACGGATCTGCGATCGATCGATTTGTTCCTCTCGCTAGTGTTTTCCGCCGGCCGGGATTTCCTTTGCTCGGGACCGGTCGGGCGGCAAGGGTTGCTGCGGTGGTGCTGGTGCAAGAATGGCGGGGCGAGGCAACCCGCTGCTGGCCAAGCAAGGGCCTCCACCTCATGTGGTTCCGCTGGCAAGAGCAGCTCAAGCCCCCAGTCGAGCGACCCAGGCCCCCAGTCGGGCTGCTGCACAACAGCAGGAAGCGCCGTGGGAGGCCAGACCACCGCCAGCTGCTACGTCTCAAGCCGCCGGGCAGGGCCGGGACAACGTGCATGGCCGGGACGGCTTCGGCGGCGGGTAGAGCCGGGATGGCAAGCACGCATGGGACAACTTCGGCGGAGGTGGACGAGATTTTGGTGGAGATGCACTGGTGGAAAAAAGGCCTTTGGTCGCGGTTCGCAACTGCCATTAGTCGCGGCTGCGCAACCGCGACCAAATAAGCGCGACTAAAGCCCCCCACCTTTAGTCGCGGCTGCTTAAGAACCGCGACTAACGGCCCGTCCCGTGGGCGCCAGGCGGCCGTCAAGCGGAGGACCTTTAGTCGCGGTTCTTCGCCAACCGCGACTAAAGGCCGCCGCAGGTTTAGGGTTTTAGCCCCCCTAAACCTGTTTTCTGTTTAATTTGTATTGTTTTATTTCTTTTGTGCTTTATTTTAATTTTGAAGGAGTTTCATATATTCTACGGTACTACATACATGCATATGAATGTACAATTTCAAATAAATTTGAAATTAGAACCAAAAAGAATTCAAGAGGAATATACAATATATATTCAATATCATCGGATGACCATATACAATTTTGAACAAGTTTCCATACATGATTTAATCCATATAAAGTTCTACGTCCTCGTAATAGTGTTCTCCTTTAGGATGGAGGACTTCCCTGCTGAACCATCCAGCTAGTTCCTCTTGAAGTGGTCGGAAGCGAGCTTCTGGACTAAGCATCCACCGGAGGTAATTCCTCTGAGCATTGGTATCACTCGGAACCCACTCAGAGGTGTATCTCCGGATCATCTCACAGACATAGTATCCACATAGATTGGTCTCCGGTGGCTGAATATCACCAGCATTCTTAGGCTTTAACCTTTTGAATTCTAGCTCTTTTTTGAATTCACCGACCTTTGTATCTACGAACCGTCTCCAAACCCTACGAGGCAAAGAAAATTAAATGAACAAGAGAGTTATTAGTTACTTGATATTAGGAAATGAACGAAATAGGCCGATCGATATAGAGCGCAAATGAATGAAAATAATTACTTCTGCAGCATTCTTCTCATGTCGCCCCAAAGCTTTGGATCCATATTCGAGAGAGTCGTGGGCGAGACATTCGAGGTGTTAACTTTAATTACTAGCAGAATCCAGTGGAACCTGCGGACACGATACATGCACAGTACGTCATGCATAACTCATCGATTAGCCGGCCACATACCATGCATGGAGTAAACAAAAGAGAATGTGCTCAAGACAGAAACACTCACCCAAAATGGTAAGGAAATAGAATATCACTTTTGAGTTCCTGCTTTGTAAAAAACTGCCACAGGTCTGCCTCCACGTCGGCGGGTGATGCTCCAACACATGTCCATTAACGATGTGTGGGTCAATGAACCCAACATCATGGATGTTCCTTACTCGCATTCCTTAATCTTCATTCTGCATGTATAATAGCGGACACAACAATATAGTTAGGACATATATATAGTGCAGGCAATATGAACGAGATGGGGTAGAAATTAATAAATCACTTACGAGCGTAGCAACCGATGATAGATTTGTCGAGCTCATGCAGATTGAAAAGCTGGAACAATTCACTCAGTGCAATTTGTACATAGTAATGTTTGAAGTGATGCTCATGTCTAACTTCCGCATAAATATATTCTTTGGCGTTTTTATTTTTATGTAACCCTTGTACCAATTCAGCGAGACCTTTCATTTGGTCGGTAGATCCTTTTCTGCGCAGGCTCGACGAGAGGCCCATTCTTGACATATGTAATTACTACCTCCTTCATTTGGCGCCTCATCAAGGCCTAATAGTTCACGAAGAGTAATACCTAAGTTGGCGCTTGTTCTCGCACTCGTTACTCAATCCTGTGTTGCCGCAGCTTGTATGATCTCGGGGCATCCGGACGAAGGCTTCCACTATAAGCGGGCAATCGATTGTTTACTTTGTTCCCGAGCTGGGCAACTTGTTTCCGCTTTTTACTTTCGCCTTCTCCGCTCTTTGTTCTCCTTGAACATGAGTGCCTGCCTGCAAGTTCACGTGCATAGTCGTTAGGCAGATTCTTGGCGCTTGGGACGGTGTGCTCAAAAATGACTTAGCCCACTTCTTTTGCTCATCAGAAAATACTGGCTTGGGCTCGGGCTCTCTTTTCTTCTTGCAGTCCGCCTTCCATTTCTCCAAATCAGCAGCCGCGGCCGCGTCGACTTCCTCGGCACTACGTTCCCAAGGCCTTGTGGGGAGAGGCTTCAGTGATGGCTCCGGTACCTTTGTGGTGTTAGGTACATAAGGGTCCGGGTTAATAATCCAGGACTGCTTCTGCTTCTTTGCCGTAGGTGGATTGGGGGGCGGCGTCTGATCACCCGCCGGACGAGGACTGGGGGGCGGCGGATGATCACCCGCCGGACGTTGTGGACTGGGGGGCGGCGTCGGCTGATGTGACGGAGGTGTAGGTGAACCGCCACCACCACCACCACCACCACCACCGCCACCGCCACCACCACCACCGTAGGGGGGTGGACTTGTTGTCCTTGGCGCCTCGCCTGGAAACTTGATAAACTTCTTTGCCATAGAATGAAATGGCGCTTGACATCTCCAAGTCTTTTCGCCCCTTCAGGTGTAGCAATGTCAATCTCCAGGTCCTCAAACCCTTGGACTATGTCCTCCACCGTGACACGAGCATAGCCATCTTGAATGGGGTTGTTGTGGTGGAGTGCTCCAGGTAAACATGGTAAAGCACTGCCGATGGCTACCTTCATGGACATGTTCCCGATAGGATAATACAGATGACATTCTTTCATCTCCTTTATATCGTCCACGGGGTAGCGAGGAGGCTCCGGTGCAGTAATTTCGACCACCGAGGCTCCGTGCAGTAATTTCGATCACCGAGGCTCCGGTGCAGTAATTTCGATCGTCGGTGCATCTGCACCAGCCGGTGGGGCCTCCGTGGAAGCCACGCTGCTTCTCCGCTGCTGGCTTCCGAGATCCGCTGGATGATCTTCATGCTGCACCCGAGCTGCATCTCTTTCGGCTACTAGTACACTCATGGTTTTCTTCATCACATCCATTTCCGATGCCAACCGCGCCACAACATCTGCTTCCCGATCCATCTTTCTCTTACGGCTTCTGTAACCGTACGGGTCATCGTTCTGGGGGAACCCTATTTTCCACGGAATGTGCCCCATGCCTCGTACACGTCCTCCGTGTTCAGGATTCCCGAGGGCTTTTGTCGGTAGCGTCGTTCTCTCTGTTGAACTTGATCTTCCCTGTTGAGCATCCTTCATTGCGTCAATAAGGGCTTGGGTGGGTTTAATTAATTTGCCCGGTAAACACACTCCCCTGTCTCCGGTTCAGCGTTCCCCATGCCCGTACCACCAGCTTTTAGCCCTTGGGTCCCATCCTCCGTGCTGGACGGATTCCTCGCGCCCTCAGCTCGTTCTCCATCTTCTCCAACCTAGGCACCCAAATGCGATACCCTCCGGCCCCATAACATGATTGTACTCCTTCTTAGCCGCATTTTCCTTATTTTTTTCGATATTTGAATGAACTGCTCCGATTTCTTTTGCTTCACAAATTCTGGCCAATCATGTTTCAGTTTCTCATATTGTCCTTTGAAATCCGAGTCTTGTTCTGCTTGACAAAGTCACGGGCTAGATTTTGCTTGAATTTCCGGAATCGTCGGCCATCTTATGAAGAGCGAACTGTTTGACTAGCCTCCTCCTCTCCTTGTTTTCCTCAATCTTGTTACCCTCCTCATCGAATTTGTTGTATTCGGAGGTAGAACGAAATGTTCCATAAGCTTCTTGAAGCAATCTTTTTTTGTTCTCTTATCGACAAAAGTGAAACCATCAATTCGTGCCTTCTTTGGCTCATTCCACTCCTGGACGGTGATCGAGACGTTGTCTCTAACAATGGCTCCGCATTGGCTGACAAACTTGGTGGCGTTCTTGCGGGGCTCCAGCGGCCTGCCGGTTGCACTGTCGACAACCTCGATGGTGCATGTTTCTCCTTGTTTCATCGTCTTGGTTGCGCCACGCTTTGACGACGTACTCGATTGTTTCGACGATCCGGCCGAGGGCTAAAATAAGAAAGAGAGTCGCGCGTTAGTACACACATATTTATTCAAATCAGTTAGTTTGTATCACCGAGGCTCAATGTATATATATACCTCGGCGCGGAGGTGGTTGCTACTTCCATTTGAAGATCGCTGTTTATCGACGCTTGTTCGCATCATCTTGCTGACGGCGCCCTTCATCTTCACCGTCAAGGTTCAGATAAGAAGAGATATCATCTTCTTCTTCTCCGGTCGGCACATATAGAATATCGCCGTTTATGATGCCGAACATATGTGCTTCACCGTCCGGATCATAGTTGTCCATAATCGGGTCAGCTCTATCGTCCGCCATTATGTCAGTCCTGAAAACATGTAGTAAAAACAAATTAATTAAGTGAAGAAGGGGGGCGGTGGCGGTGGCGGTGGCGAAAGGGCGGTGGCAAAAGGAGGGGGCGAGGAAGGGGTGGGAGAGGGTGTCGTGGTAGAGCGCGAGACGGGGCGGCAGACGACGGCGTCACGGAGAGGGAGGAAATTCCAATTTGTCATGTCGCGAACCCAAAATGGGCCGGCCCAGGTGAGCTACGTCCTGTGAGACGCGTCGACTTTTTGATGCAAAGAGCGTCACACAGGGCTGGATATGGCCGAGCCTGGGTCTTAGCCGGGCTGCAGTTGCAGCCTCCGCGGCTGTACTGCTGCTAATGCACCGGCCCGTTGTAGCCGACGCCGAAACAGTGATTAGGATACGTTGGAATTTCCTATATGACGCTGTCTGCGTCAAACTGTCGAGCGAACGCACCTACGAGCGACCAGAGCGAACGATTTGGGTCGGCCCATCACGTAAATCCTTCACGTCCGGTTTTAGGAACCTTCCGAGGGTTCCCAACCCTTTTTTTATTTTCATTTCTTTTCCTTTCTTTTTCTGTTTCGTTTTTCTTTTCTTTTTTTGTTTATTGTTCTTTTTCTTTTTCTATTTAAAAAATGTTCTCCTTTTAAAAAATGTTCTCCTTTTAAAAAATGTTCTATTTTTCAAAAATGTTCATATTTTCAAAAAATGTTCGATTTTCACAAATTTGTTCGTGTTTTCAAATTTTGTTCCGGAGTTTCAGAAAATTGTTTGTGTTTTCAATTTTTTTGCGGTTGTTTCAAAAATGTTTCGATTTCAAGAAAAATTCACATATTCAAATTTTCTTCACTTTTTATAAAAATATTCGTGTTTTGAAATTTTGTTCGGGAGTTTCAAAAAATGTTCGGGTTTTCACAAAAATTTAGGAGTTTCAAAATTTTTCCCGTATTTAAATTTTGTTCATGGATCCAAAAAATGTTTGTGCTTTTGAATTTTGTTCGAAGTTTCAAAAAATATTCATGTTTACATAATTTTTAAAATGTTCCGAGGCGGCGTGGGGCGTCGCCGACAGCTGCCAGCCGTTCCTGTGGGCGCTCCGGCCGGGCCTCGCCCGCGGGTCCGCCCTTCCCGACGGGTTCGCCCGCGCGATCGAAGGCCGTGGCCTGGTCGTGGGCTGGGCGCCGCAGAGGAGGTGCTGGCGCCTTGCCGTGGGCGGGTTCTCGACGCACGGCGGTGGAACTCGGCCTGAGGGCGCGTGGCGAGGCGTGCCCATGCTCTGCCGCCCGCTTGGCGACCAGATGGGCAACGCGAGGTACGTGGAGCACGTGTGGTGCGCCAGATCGCGCCGGACGGGCGGCGGCCTCGAACGGGAGCGGTGGAGGCGGCCGTCCGGGCGGATGATGCGGGCAAGGAGGGGAGGAGATGAGGGGCGAGCACGCGAGCTCGGGACTGGCCGGAGGGGAGAGCGAGGTGGCGTACGCGAGGCCGGCCGGCGGCGCGCTGGTGGGCGAGGGCGACGGCGGGCGGCGCGAGGGCGAGGGCGACGGCGGCGGCGTCGAGGGCGAGGGCGACGGCGGCGCGCCGAGGGCGCGGCAGAGACGAACAGGCGAGAAACGGCGGGCGGCGTCGAGGGAGCCTTGTATTTATAGCCCCCTTTAGTCGCGGTTGGCGGCGAGACCAGCGACTAAAGGTGCCCTTTAGTCGCGGGTCTCCTGCCCAACCGCGACTAAAGGGGTTTTATGGTTTTTTATGCTCAGCGCCCCACCTTTTTTAGTCGCGGTTGGTCTCGCCAACCGCGACTAAAGGCCAGCCATGAGTTTAGGGTTTTAGCCCCCCAAACCTGTTTTCTGCTTAATTTGTATTGTTTTCTTTTTAATTTGTATTGTTTTCTGTTTAATTTGTATTGTTTTATTTCTTTTGTACTTTATTTTAATTTTGAAGGAGTTTCACATATTCTACGGTACTACATACATGCATATTATACGCCTAGGCAGGAGTATGACTAAATCACTCCAAATTTCATGTATCATCAGTGGTATCTCGAATCATTCGAAAATGGACACCAAACACATCACGGGTAATATAATTCACATGATCCATTCAACAAAGTTTGGTACAATAAATTATTACACATCATTTCTTCCCTTGTGTCCCTGCTTGCTTACGATTGTGCCGTATCCATGGAGCATCCTCATCATTTAACTTAATGCTTGGGTCGGTGTTCACTTTGAAGGGCGGAATTTCAGCAAACATATTATAATCTTCTGACATGTCTGTCTTGTCCTCCACTCCCACGATGTTTCTTTTCCCTGAAAGAACAATGTGGCGCTTTGGATCATCGCATGATGTACTGATCGTTTTCTTATCTTTCCGTTTCCTCGGTTTGCTACTCATGTCCTTCACATAGAAAACCTGAGCGACATCTTTCGCTAGGACGAATGGTTCGTCAAGGTAACCAAGATTGTTGAAATCCACCATTGTCATTCCGTATTGCTGGTCCACCTTTACCCCACCTCCTGTTAGCTTGAACCATTTGCACCGGAACAAAGGGACCTTAAAGGAGGGTCCATAGTCAAGTTCCCATATCTCCTCTATGTAACCATAATATGTGACCTCTTGCCCATTCTCGGTTGCTCCATCAAAGCGGACACCACTGTTTTGGTTGGTGCTCTTTTATCTTGGGCGATCGTGTAAAATGTATTCCCATTTATCTCGTACCCTTGGAAAGTCGTTATAGTCGAAGATGGTGTCTTGGCCAACATGTACAGCTGATCTACAACATCATTGTCATTCATTAAATGTTTTCTCAACCAACTGCCGAAAGTCTCCATGTGGGCCTTCCTAATCCAGGATTCAGGCTTCCCGGGTTGTCGAGCGTAAAATATTCTTGTGTTTCTCAAAGTACGGAGCCACCAAGCTGGAATTGGTCAATGCGATGTGGTGTGCTTCATCGAGAATGGCCGTCCATACATATCGTTGATTTCCTTCCGATCGTGCCTTTTCCACTTAGTCTCCCCTCGTGCATGGTCGAGGAAGACCAATCGGCTTAAGGTCAGGAACAAAGTCAACACAAAACTCAATTACCTCCTCATTTCCATAGCCCTTGGCGATGCTTCCTTCTGCCTAGCACGGTTACTGAACATATTTCTTTAATACTCCCATGAACCTCTCGAGGGGAACATATTGTGTAGAAATACAGGACCGAGAACGAAAATCTCTTCGACTAGGTGAACCAGGAGGTGCGTCATAATATTGAAGAAGGATGGCGGAACACCAACTCGAAACGACAAGACATTGGATCACATCGTTCAGAACCGTGGTAGAACTTCGGATTGATTACCTTCGAGAGATTGCATTGAGGAATGCACATAGCTTCACAATGGCTACTTGAACATTTTCGGCAGGAGCCCTCAAAGCAATCGGAAGCAATTGCGTCATAATCACGTGGCGGTCGTGAGACTTCAGGTTTTGGAACTTTTCTCCGCCATGTTTATTATTCCCTTTATATTGGGCGAGAATCCAGACGGGACCTTCATACTGCTCGGGCATTCAAAAAGATGACCTTCTCTTCTTTGGTCGAGGCGTAGCTGGCACGACCTTGAAACCATTCCGATGCGGTCATCGTGGTCTTTCAAACGTTGCTGGTCCTGCCGTGCTTCCTTTGTATCATTTGTCTTCCCATACACGCCCAAGAAGCTTAGGAGGTTCACGCAAATATTCTTCGAACGTGCATCACGTCGATTGCAGAGCGGACATCTAGGACTTTCCAATATTCTAGCTCCCAGAATATAGATTTCTTCTTCCACATGGCTGCGTGCCCGTCAGCTCCCTTCGGAACTGATTGTCCGCCAGGACCCTTTCCAAAGATGACTTTCAAATCCTTGACCATATCAAATACCTCAGCACCAGTGCGTTCCGCAGGCTTCGGCCGGTGATCTGCCTTGCCGTTGTAATGCTTGCCTTTCTTTCTTACTGGATGAATTTTCGGAAGAAATCGACGATGCCCAAGGTACATGTTCTTCTTACAATTTGGCAAATGTACACTTTCGGTCTCATGTAAGCGGTGCGTGCATGCATTGTATCCCTTATTTGACAGTCCCGAAGGTTACTAAGAGCAGGCCAATCGTTGATGGTTACGAAAAGCAACGCTCGAGGTCAAATTCCTCTTGTTTGTGCTCATCCCACACGGACACCACCCCACAGCTGTAAAAGTTCATCAACTAATGGCCTTAGGTACACATCGATGTCGTTGCCGGGTTGCTTCGGACCTTGGATGAGCACGGCATCATAATGAACTTCCGCTTCATGCACAACCAAGGAGGAAGGTTGTAGATGCATAGAGTCACGGGCAGTGCTATGGCTGGAGCTCGCTCGCCAAAAGGATTCATGCCATCCGTATTTAGAGCAAATCTTATGTTCCTTGCGTCCACTGCAAAATCTTTGAACCATCTGTCGATCTTTCTCCATTGCGTTCCATCTGCGGTGTGTCTCAACTCCCGTCCGACTTACGGTCCTCTTTGTGCCATCGCAACAACTTGGCATGCTCTTTGTTCTGAGCAGACGTTTCAACCGTGGTATTATAGGAGCATACCACATCACCTTGGCGGAACCCTCTTCCGGGGTTTTGGCCCTCAACATCGCTACCGGGGTCATCGCCTCGATCTTATAACGCAATGCAAGGTATACCGGGCATTCATTCAAATTCTCGTATTCACATGCGGTAGAGGATGCGATCGTTGATGCATGCATGTATCTTCGAACCTCTAAACCTAGAGGGCGGACAACCTTCTTTGCTTCAGACGTCTTGGCGGGCAACTCGTTATCCTTTGGAAACATATTCTTCAACATTTTTAGCAAGTTTTCAAATGCCGAGTCAGCTACACCTGCCTCTGCCTTCCATTTCAGCAAATCCGAGCAGCAGCCCAGCTTTTTCGCACCATCATCGCATCCGGGTACAGTGCCTTTACGTGATCCTCTAACATGCGATCCAAATTCTCCTCTCCTTTTCAGTTTTGCAGCGTCTCCGTGCATCGGCAATGGTCCGACCAAGATCATCAACGGGATCATCACGTGCCTCTTCACCTTCACCTTCAGATCCTCCATGAAAGTATCACCGAAATGAGCAAGATAGCTTTCATCGATGAAATCATCCCTTCTTCATCTTCTTCCATTATAACCCTCTTTCTCCATGCTTGGTCCAACAATTATAGCTTGGCAAACCCTTCAAGCAGATGCATGTGAACAACTCTTGAGGAAGAGTAACCCTTCTCATTCTTACAGATAACACATGGACAGATAACAAAACCCCCGCTTGTTCGCATTAGCCACTACGAGGAAATCTTTCAAACCCGTAGTGAACTCGCGGAGAGTCGGTTACCGTACATCCATCGCCGATTCATCTGCATTATTATAATATAAAATATATAATTAACCATCATGCATTTGTTAAACTAACTAGCTACAAACAATATAAATTAAACAATGAACTACACACATGCATATTGACACATCAAAGGTTCATCAAGTTGCTAACCGCGATCGAAGAGTGTGGCTCCAACACTTCATGTCATGTTTGTTTCATGCTCTTGGGGCATTTCATCAAACACCTTATGTGCATAAGAGGAACCAAAAGCAAACCTACACCCACTTGTGAAGAGAATGGCTCCAAATGGCTAAGTGTTGGCTGCTGGATGGGTATATATAGGGGAGGGGCTTTAGTTGCGGTTGGCCTGGCAAACCGTGACTAAAGGTGCCCGAAGGCCTTTAGTCGCGGTTGTCCTGGCCAACCGCGACTAAAGCCCCTCACGTGCACCAGCTGGCCACCGAGCGCAGGCCCAGTTTTGGTCACGGTTCACCTCGAACCATGACTAAAGGTCCCATTAGTCGCGGTTCCTACAGCTTCGCGACTTATGGGGCTGGACGGAAGCCTGTTTTTCCACCAGTGATGGCCACAGATATAATCGTTATGGACAGTAGGGAGATGATGGATATGACGTGTACGACGAGGGCTAACACCAGGGCTCATCTTCGGGAGGTGGCCAAGGTTTTGCATGGTACAACGGCGGAGGAACGGGTCGTGGTTTTCAAGGACCTCCCAGCAACTTCGCCGAGGGGATGGCCGGCCCTAACAACCGGTATAACCGGGGGAGTCACCATGGATTCCGTGGTGGGAGAGGAGGGGGACGGCGCCCGCCTCCACCGGGCCACCACCACCGCCTGCTGCTACGGTTCCGATGGCTCAAGCCGAGCCCGATGCTACGGTGCAGACAGCCTCGCCTCCCCTTCCCGACGTGGTTGTAGAGACAGTTCGGGCTTTGGCCGCGGTCAGCATTCCGGTGACGAGCGCTGGGGATGGTAAGGTCGGTGACGGAGGTTCTGACAATGTTTAAAACAAGAGGGATGGTGAAAAACTATCGAAGTGGGCTATTAAGGAGAAGAAGCTACCATGCCATAGATGTGGTGAGCCGGGACATTTTGTGGCAGAGTTTACCACAGAGTTATGTGACCATTGTTGTAGATCGCAGCATGTGTCCGGTGAGTGCCCGCTTCTTTCTGGCCCCAAGCCAGTGGTTAACATTTACGGGGTTTGCTGTCAGGAGCTGATGTTCTTTGAGTCACTTGATGTGGCACCTATGATGCATATGATGGACATCTCTTTCCCCGTAGTTGTCAAGGTTACTAATGGGATTTTGACAGAGGCACAGATTGTGCGACAGTTGAGGGAACTAGTACCAGGCAACTACCAGTGGGACCTTATCAAGTTGGAGAACCAGACTTACAAGGTTGACTATCCCACTAAGGAGGACCAGTTACATATCCTTAAGTTCGGCATGTGCGGAGTACATAGTACAAATATTATCATGGCTTTAGATTAGTGGAAGAGAAGGAGCCCAAGGGTACACGTTTAGAGAAGGTGTGGGTACGTTTCTTTGGTGCACCACGCAAATATATTAATCACTTCTTGGTTGCTTGGAGCTTGGGTTCGATAATTGGTAAGAAGGAACAGGTTGACATGCCTTTCACTCGTGCACACAGAGCTACGAGGTTACTTGTCAGTGTGGTAAGTTTGGAGTTCGTGCCGTATGTAGTCAGGTGGACGCTTGCCAGGGTCACATATGTGCTCGACCTTGAGATTGAGGATACACCGTTACCTCAGGAGGGAGATGAGCTTCAGGACATGGATACAACTGAGGGACATGGAGCCCCCGGGAATCAGGACAAGGGGCCTGAGAGCACTCCACAGGAATCGGTGAAGGGGCCGACATCGCAGTCGGATAAGGCGGATACCGCCAAGGAGGCGTCATCTTCCACGACACCGATGAACACACTTCAGTTTGGTTCTCTTGGAGAGCGGTCTACACCTAGCCGGTTATGGAATAACCGAGTTGAGGCGGACGATCCAGAGGAGCTCAAGTTACCGCCAGTTATGCTCCCTACTGTTGGTTCATCTGAGTCTCAAAGGGTTGATTCCGGGCCGTAGGACGCGTCGAGCAGCGGTTTACTGATGGTGTGTGTCTGGGGGGGCAGGACGCCCACATCCCCACCCCACCTGCGACGGTCCCCTGCCCAACCGCGGAGGCCCATCGGATGGAGGCGCGTGGGCTAGAGGTCTGCTATGTTCTCTCTCGACGGGGCAGCCCCTGGCAGCACAGTCAGGAGCGTGGGCAGGAGGCCCGCAACTCTCCCTCTCCGACGTCGTCCCCACGCCGCGCTGACGATTTGGAGGGGGGAATGGGACTGTTGAGCAGGCGGCTCCATGGTCACCTTCTCCCTCCATTTCGGCTGGTGCTACCTGCTCGATCGTGCCCTACCCTTCTTCACCAGCAACTAGGGAAGGGCATCGGATCGAGGAGCACACGCCTCGGGAGAGGACGGCGGAGGAGCTTGTTGCTTTCGGTGGGATTACCGATCCGGTCCAGGGACAGCCAGATGTTGATGACCTACAGATAGCGCGCGCCAAGAGGGCGGCCATGCTTTGAGATGTCGATGCAACTACAGGTATGTATTTTGATAAGAGTTGTTCAATTATGCATTTCACCGAGCATGAAATTATTGATAAGGCAAACGACTTAGGAATAACTTTGGGTTCAAATGAAAATGAGGTAGCAAAATATGTCAATGATCTTTTAGATTTAGAAGCAGAGTGGGCTTCTGAAATAATTCGAAACCTCGCATCAGTTAAACCTATGAATGACAAAGACATGATCAATTTAGGAATTGTAGCCCTTGAAAACATTGCAACAATCTCTTGCCTAATACGGCCGACGAAGATGATGAGGGGGTCGGAGAATACGGACACTGTAGAGCCTCTAATGATGGAGGGCAATGTCTCGTGTTCTGCCGATCCTACGTTCCCGAAGGGTGATGGGGAGAAGCCCAAGCAACCCTGGAAACGAAAAAAGTATCCTACTTCGGTGGTCCATAGAAGTTCTAGGGTTAAGGTTAAGAAAAAAAATCCATGATTACTTATGAAAGGAAACTTTTGGAATATCAGAGGCATAGCTGACTTGGCTAAATGGAGGTTCTTGGCTGAGACAACGATAGAGCAACAATTAGATTTTATTGCGCTATTGGAAACACGACGAGACAACTTTACCTCACAGTTCCTTGGAACTCTATCCGGAGGAATTGATTTTGATTGGCACATCTTACCTCCTAGAGGAAGATCTGGTGGGATACTACTAGGGGCTCGGTGTGAAACACTTGAGGTGCTTAACGTGGTCTAGGGAGATTTTGCGGTCAAGTTCCGGTGAGATCAAAATTGGATTGTTTTCGATGGTCTCTCGTGGCTGTATATGGGGCAGCACAACCTGAACTCAAACCAGATTTTTTCGCGGACTTGGTGCGGATCTATGGAGATGAAACTCTGCCAATCCTAGTAGGTGGGGACTTTAATATTATCAAGAGTCTTAATTTCAGAGAAATTGAGCTCACCGGTAGACAATTTACATGGGCCAATTCGTTGCCCACTCCGACTTATGAGAAGTTGGATAGGGTACTCGCTAGTGTGGATTGGGAACAAAAGTACCCATTGGTGTCGGTTCATGCAATGCAGAGAGCGATCTTAGATCACACACCACTTCTTGTAGACTCGGGAGAGGCTACACACATTGCGAACAAGAATGCTTTCTCTTTAGAACTAGGCTGTTTCGAGAAAGAAAACTTTTTGGAGATCATTGCACGCAAATGGGCAAAGCCTATCAGTTGACGAACTAGTATTGAGCGATGGCAAGATAAAATAAGACATCTAAGACAGTTTTTACGAGCTTGGGCCAGAAACGAGAGTGAGATCTGCAAAAAAGAAAGGAGCGACTCACTCAATTAATTGACACGCTAGATTTAAAAGCTGAAAGTAATGTCCTTACGGTTCATGAGAAAAGCTCCAAGTCCGAAGCTGAGCAAGGTTTACGAGCTCTTCTTAGAGAAGAGGAGCTCAAGTGTGCATTGCACGCTAAAGTGCTTAAGGTTGTCCAAAGGGGACGACAATACACAATTCTTCCATATGGTTGCGAATGGTAAGCATAGAAAGAAGAAAATCATACAACTTGAACAGGACTAGGGGACAATTATGGGGCATGAGAATCTGAAAGCTTATATCTCTAACTACTATAAACAACCTTTTAGGAATCCGGAAGCAAGCATGGTGACCCTAGACGAATTTGTTATTAGAGATATCCCTCAGCTCCAGGTAGAGGAGAATGATACTCTATCTACACCGTTCACCGAGATGGAGATTCTGGATGCAATCTCCCAAATGAAATCGAATAAAGCACCGGGACCAGATGAGTTTCCAGCTGAATTCTATAAGAAATGTTGGCATATTATTAAAGATGATCTCATGCCTATGTTTCATGATTTCTTTAACTGTCATCTTGAGTTGTTCCATCTTAACTTTGGCATGATTACGCTGTTGGCAAAGAAAGCAGAGGCAGTTCAGATCAAACAATTCAGGCCCATATGTCTTCTTAATGTGAGTTTTAAATTTTTTCCAAAGGTTGGTACCAATAGATTGACATAGATTGCTCATTCAGTGGTACAACCAAGCCAGATAGTGTTCATACCAGGGCAACACATACTTGAAGGGGTGGTCGTTTTGCATGAAATGCTACACGAAATTCGTTCTAAGAAGCTAGATGGGGTTATCTTCAAAGTGGATTTTGAGAAGGCATATGATAAAGTTAAGTGGCCTTTCCTTCAGCGGGCAATGCGCATAAAAGGATTAAATGAGGCCTGGTGAAACCAAGTGGGTTCTCAAGTCCGAAAGGGCAACGTCGGAATAAAGTTTAACGACGATATCGGTCATCACTTTCAAACACACAAGGGTTTGAGACAAGGAGATTCCATGTCTCCTCTCTTGTTTAATATAGTAGCCGATATGTTAGCCATTCTCATTGGCAGAGCCAAGCAGCATGGTCAAGTGGAGGGGTTAGTTCCTCATCTGGTCGATGGAGGAGTATCCATCCTACAGTATGCTGAAAATACTATCTTATTCATGGAACATGACATTGCTAAAGCGCGGAATATGAAACTTATATTATGTCTCTTCGAACAATTGTCTGGTTTAAAGATAAACTTCCACAAGAGTGAGTTGTTCTGCTTTGGGAAGGCCAAAGACGAGCAAGACAGTTATAGACAATTGTTCGGGTGTGAATTGGGGTCTTTACCTTTTAGTTATCTGGGAATACCGATTCACCACCGTAAGCTATCTAATAAAGAACGGAAGTGTATCAAAGATCGAATTGAGAAAAAGCTTAGCTGCTGGAAAGGGCAAGCTTATGTCTTATGGAGGTCGGCTAGTGCTGATTAATTTGGTACTGACTAGTATGCCGATGTTCCTACTATCGTTCTTCGAAATTCCGAAAGGGGTACGAAAGCGACTTGATTCTTTAGATCTCGGTTCTTCTGGCAGTTAGATGAGGCCAGGAGGAAATACTGTCTCGCGCGATGGGATATCCTTTGCTGACCAAAAGACCAGGGGGGTCTCGGTATTGAGAACTTAGAAATCTCTACTATTAGAGGGGGATCTGCAGTCGTCGTCGTGATGGTTCGACCACCTCGTTTGATCCCCCCGCCTCGTACGATGCATCACCCTCGATGGCACGCAGTAAAAAAAACGCTGCATCCCGCATGCACAAGAAACCTGAAAAACCAGCACACGATCCCACACATCGTGGCTCAATTGTTTTGAGAGAATAAACCGCCCCCACACATACACGTCCCGCCCCCACCTCTCCCTGAGCCCTCGCTCCCGATCTCGTCTCTCTCCTGCCAAATACCGTCGCCGCCAGAGAGAGGAAGGAGCGCAGCAGACGCACCAAGGAGCAGCGGGTCGCCTCGCTTGCTTCTTTTGACCACCGCCACCTCCACCGCCGTTGACGCCGCGGCAGACGCGGTGAGTCCCAAGCCGCGGGACACTGGGCGCGGCCACCCCGTCGCAGCAACAGGAAGAGCAAGGCTGCGGGAGCCGGCGACGGCTCCGGCCCGCCCCGAACCTGACCTCCGGCCCAGGCGAGCTCCGGGTCCACCGCCCCGTAATCCGCTCGAGTCGCGTCTAACGCCATGGTTTATTGCAGGTGGAGGTGGAGTACGTGCCGGAGATGCCCGACGTCGGCGCCGACGACCCCCTCCCCCTCGATGCCTTCGCGGCGGCGCCCGCCACCAGGCGAGCTCCATTTCCTCCACCCCGTAATCTGCTCGAGCTGCGCGCCTAACGCCTTGGCGGCGAGAGCATGGGCGGTCGCGGTGGTGAGGACTAGCTCGAAGAGGAGGAGTCCGCCACTATGAGGACCTTGTGCAACAACACTACTCGGGCCTCCGGCAATGGCTGGTTGGGGATATCTGAGATGTGTCCTCTCCGCCTCCAGTAAAAAATTTGTGTGATTGTTTGTTTTGCAATATATTAGGCAGTGTTATTTCTTCATGTTATTAGCTACCCATTTGAGACGTGAGGAAAAGAACAGCGGCGATGGACAACCCTACACAGCGCCACTCGTTGTCATCTTGTCAGTCAAGTAGGTGCATCGGCGGCTGCTCCACGCCTCCACCATGGAATCAAATGGGTGAGGTCTTTTGCCCCTTTCCAAATTCAGAAACCTCCCACTTCTATGTATATGAATTTTTCCTTACTTGTTACTCCAATGTTTTAATTAGTATAAGGGTGCATCGGCTGTTCTATTCATTAGTTGATCCATCTCCCACTTTATATTGCCCCTCATCTCCCACTTTTTTTTATCACACAATTCAGCAGAAATTCTTTTCGGTCGTATCTTGCCAAACTGAAGTAATATATTCAAGCCAAAGATTGTAATGGCAACAATTGTAAATTCAGAAAGCAGGAAGAAACTAAACTTGCTGATAATGCAATCAGAACAGAGAGTTATGGACGTTAGGACATGTTTCTTTACTTTTCGCGTACTTTTGCACCATCAATTATCAGTTGTGAATTGTGATCACTCGGTTCACTAATATAGTTGCTTGTTGATCTTGGTCGCCGTTTCCAGTTTGCCCTGTCATCTTGCTCATAATGCAGTCAACTTTATTTCACTTTCAGCATCATGGATCATTTGATCCTTTTCCACACTCAGTGAACAAGGGAGCTAGAGCGCTGAAACTTCCCTTATTTTTAGTTTGTTGATGCATGACTGTTTTTATTGCTATCATTGTCATGACAATGACTGGCTAGGATGTGCTGATGTATTTTTTCATCCATGTTAACCACTAACCCACAGCTTAGCTAGACAGAGCTTCTTCTTTTTTTGCTATACAAACACTTATGTACCTTACATATTCTTTTGTTAGCATACAATTAATCAGTGTTGCACACTGATGGCAGGAATTCTACTATACAGGATTATAACAAGGGGAAAGGATAAGGAAGAAGGGGACTCTATGAAGAAAGAACAAGAAGGCCTGAAAAATAAGCAGCCAGAGAACAACAAGCTTATTGTTGGCTTTCTACAGAAAATGTCGTAACATCTGAGAAAATTGCTGGTGAGAACATCACACATGTTCTTATAGTTTTTAAATGAAAAACTTCTTTGTTTATCTCTTTTTTACTAGAATATTAGATAATGGGGCATACATATTTGAGAAGGCTTAGTGCAATTAATCCCTTTATCTTGCAGTACTTTACACATGGGCACATGGGTCCATTATCAGAATAGGAGAGCCTAGCAGTACAAAATCAAGGCTTTGTACTATATTGTTGGACAAAGGTTATACATATGTACCTATACTGATTTATTTATATTTGTAGCATTTGAGATGGTTGGCTTGTCAATGCTACAAATCGGTATTTCTACTTCTAGAGAAATGTATGTTCGTTTTCCGAATAACTGCTATTGACCTTACATGATTCTTTGAAGTCATACTAATTTGGATTTGTTATGACATACACTTGAACATTTATAGTAGAGATATCTGACTTTGTCTGTTGGAAATTCATATCAACCAACATGGATAGTTCTATTGTTCCTTTGCATAAGCCAAATTAGTCCTGACTATTATAGACTGCCATTTCTTATAGCACTAGGAAAAATGAATGTGGTTACTCACTGTTTCAGATGAGTTTGTCAATAGTTTGGCAGTGTGGTGTCGAAGTCTTCGCCCATGAGGTTACACCTTCAAGGGTGACACTGAAGAAGCATTCAGATGCACAGAGATAAGAGAAGATCAACTTGCACGTACAAGTTGTGTTGCAGACGATGGGGCCATGCGGTTGAATGTGTCTGGTCAAGTTGAGCAAGAAGCATGATATCATTAACGAGATGTTCACAAAATTTCTTCAAAGTTTATTTGATGGTGTGGCATATTTTTTCTGGTTAAGTTTTCTGTATATTTCTATATTTGTTGCTCCGTGGCAACGCACAGACATTCAGCTAGTCAAGAATAAATGCCTTATGAGCAAGTGGCTCTACAGGCTAGAGACTGAGCTGGAGGGCATGTGGGCACAGATTTTGCGCAACAAAGATTTGCAGTCCAAAACGCTCGCCCAGGTTACCATGAGACCAACTGATTCGCCATTTTGTAAAGGGCTCATGAGAACGAATGACTTGTTCTTTCTTAGGGTCAAATTCTTGGTTGGAAATGGGATGTCAACAAGATTTTGGTAGGATACGTGGTTAGGTGAGACACCCCTGGCCATACAATATCCCACCCTTTATAACATTGTGCAACGTAAGGAGGATTACGTAGGCACAATTTTTCAAACGATTCCCTATAATAGTCAGTTCAGACGTGCGTTATTTGGTGAGCGATGGAATGCCTGGATGCACTTGGTTCGGAGATTGATACATGTTCAACTCTCCGACCAGCTGGACTCGACGTAATGGAAATTAGCTAAAAACGGGGTTTTACAGTGAAATCTTTCTATATGGATTTGATTAATTTTGGCCCAATCTCAAGATCGTTGCATATTTGGAAGATTAAAGTTCCCTTGCGTATTAAATTTTTTATGTGGTTTATCCACAAGCAAGTACTACTCACCAAGGACAACTTAATCAAGAGGCAATGGGTAGGTAGTTCACGTTGTTGTTTTTGTGATCATGACGAAACAATACAACATTTATTCCTTGAATGCTCACTCACCAAATTGCTTTGGAGAACGATTCATATAGCCTCCAACATTCATCTTCCAGTTGACATTACGTGGTTAGCTGGGATTGAACATACTATTGCGGCTCGTATTCGGATTGGAATATGTGCGCTAGTGGGCTGTATGGAACTGTAGGAATGATTTGAATTGTAACAGACAACGCACTTTAACTTTCTTGCAGGTCATCTTCAGAGCTACCGCATGGATCCGTACGTGGTCCTTACTCACTCCTATGGACTCCAGGGATCCTTTGGTTACTGGGTGCAACCAGTGGGAGATGATAGCACGGGCTATATTCAACCAGTTCCGATGACGGTCACATAACAGGATAGGAGTCTAGGAAGCTTATCCTTCATATTGCCGTACCGGTGGTGTTTGTCAGCATGTATCTCTCTTTTATTTATTTGCTTCGCTCCGCTTGCGAGCTGTAATACTTTTAATACTTTGTGATACTTTGTGGATTATTTAATAAGATGGTTGCATGCATCATCATGATGCAGAGGCCAGGGGCACGCCTCCATTTCACAAAAAAAAACAATATGTACATACAAATGCTCCTTTTGTTATCACCATCTCTGTCTATGTGGTTGCCACCTATCTTACGTGCTAATGTATGTGCCATTAGGAGAATCACTAGTGGGAATTAGGAAGTGCAGACGAATGACCAATATATATATATAGTGTTCAGGATGTAGTGGTATATATAAAGGGAGCGATGTACCTTTAATAGTACTCAAGTGTGAGAGAGTTCCTGGAGTATTCATCTGTTTGCATGATGTGAATGCCAATGTCCTGCTACATCCTAAGACAATCTCTTACATATTGGTAACCATTCAGTCTTTTTACGCGGCACTGATAATTATCTGGTCATCCAGTATAATCTATGCCTCACCAATATAAAAAGCAGAGGTTGGCATGGATACTGCCCCCACAATGATTAAACTTGGTTTCATAATTATTTGCCAAATGGTTGTTGACAAATGTCATACCCCTCCCTTGATACTTCTAATCTCTTAATTTTACTTTCCACTTCTATTTAATTTTGTTCTCATTTTGTGTATACGATAGTTTCTACTTACATAATATTTTCCTTTGTTATGTTTTGTTAATAACAATAATGATGACTTTTGCCATCAAGGTGCACTTCGGGAGGGTGGCAATACCCGATGATACTAGGGATAATATCTAATATTTGACGCCATGTTTGTCATTCTAAAGAGGATTCTTATTTCATTAGGATGTGATACTCCCATCGACAGTGAGATGCATGTCGTGAAACTTTGTCAATCTTTATGTTCCGTTGCTCTAGTTAGTACTCCCACCATTCACAAATATAAGATGTTTCACTTTTTGTGTCACTTTTTGTGAATCGGATGTACACAGACACATTTTGTGTGTGTTTCTTCACTCATTTCAGTCCATACATAGTCCATATTAAAATACCCAAAACATCTTATATTGGTGAATAAAGATAGTAGGTTGTAGGAGTTGTGAGTGTGTGTACAGTACTGTATGCGTGTGTATGCGTGTGTGCTCGTCTACATTGTACTCACTACTCAGTGTTTTAAAAATATCATTAGTCTAACTTATTTTCTCTGATTTTGATAATTTGCAAGGGAATCCTTTGGAAGACCTTTAGGCCTAGTTTGGCAGCAATGTTTTCAGAAAACTGTGATAATTGAAAACCGTAGTATTCTGATGGATGGGCAAGGAATACTGCAGTTTCTTAAAATCAATGTTTTTCTCAGTTTTACATGTATTTGGCTGCTGCTGTTTTACCAAAGCTATTTAAACAGGACGTACATGATTGACCAAGAGCACGTCGCAACTTAAGTTCAGTATAATCACCTAGATTAAAATAATAGTATAATCTTAGGAGTGTTGCCATCATATTATTTCTGTACGTGCATATGTACTTCTAGTCGGGTAAAAGTTCTATGTGCGCGTATGTGCGCCGTTTGTACTCCCGGCTGGAAGAAGAACCACCCAAGAGACCGACTATACATACACGATCAAACAAAATCGGCTAATAAGCATGAGATATAAGAGAATTGGTTTACAAGATAACAGACAGAGGAAAAGTAGGAGGCGATCTCATCAGGTATAATTATCTTGACATAGACAGCCACGTCGATTGCCCTTTGTTCGGTTTGAAAAAAGAGGACCAGACCACTTTTTCCGATACAACAAAAATACCATGGTTTCTGGGATACTATGGTTTATAAAACTTCAGTTTATTCTGAAGCCAAACGCATCAAAGTATTCAAAACCATTGTTTTTTTCAGAAACCGCAGTATTATCGGAAAAGTTTGAAAAAACCTTGCTGCCAAACACAGCCTTATGTATACAAAGACTGTGCTAGTTCTGGCCAACAACACCTGCCATCATAAACACTAGGCTTGTGTGCTCTGCCTCTTCCCAGGCACACCCGACAAAGAAACACGGTGGGAGCGCACGTGTGTACATAGACTGGTGTGCCATGTTCCTGGCCTCAAGCTGCATCCTGAGCCGCCAGAGGTCAAGCTCTTGCGACCACCATCTACCGTAAGTCAGCACGCTCTGCAGACACTTTACACATAGGTATGCATGCCTGCTCTAACTCTAAAATTGCTTATATCTTATAGCTTTTCGTCCTCTCATCTAACTAGTTGGTGATGACATTGCGGTATTGTCGTTTGAAGATGTTGGCCAGCTGTTGATGGGTCTCAAATACATTAGGCAGCCTAATGTTGTTTCCGGGACCTTGTAGTTTCATTTTTTATAGACCTTGTAGCTTCATCGTTCGAATTGGCCACAATTATTACAACCACGTGTTTTGGTAATCAACATCTAATAAAATAAGAGCAGTGTTTTGGCTCCCAGACTCAGATGAGCCCCGGAGTAACCAAAACAATCATTATAAATATTAACTAAATCCAAAAGTTCCAATTTTTCTATGGAGAAAGATGACTGAGTGTGTGATGGCCGTCCCAAATTTCAGAGTCATTTGGATATCAGAGTAGCTTTCAGGAAAAAAGGCAAATTTGAGGTCTGTGAATTTTCTTAGTTTTTGTGCATTGTTCGGACCTGATTTTGTTTTTTTGCTGAGACCTACTGAGATGTCCAAATCATTTGAAATTTGGCATGCACCTCACGCACTAAATCATTTTACATGCAAAATAATGTATTTCTTAAAAATTTCTAGTATTTGTTTTTGAATTCACTGTTGACCTGGTGCAAATGAGCTCGGGCTTAGAATTGGATATTCGGTTGTGTGTATCATTCTCATATTTTGATGAATCTATGAAGAGAGAAGTTTTGTTGGAGATCATAGGGAGACCACAAATTAGTCTTATTTTTCGATAACCCTTAGCTAATCTTTGTCTTCTATTTGCATAAAGTTGTTTAATGAATGCCTTCATTATGCTCTAGTAATTCAGCTAAAGCAAATATGTGAATCATGGAAAAAGAGTATGCGACTTCACATCTTCGGAGGATGGGAATTGAGAGCAGCACGATATTGCGGAGATTCCAGACTGCTTGTTGTTTGGTGAAAAAACTTGTATTGAAGAGGTTAAAGTTCCAAAAGACCCACAAATGACCACAACATTTTTGGGCCCCTTCATCCCCTCGTGACACAAGCCATCGCAATCATCAATTTTGCTTCAATCAACTAATAACCGGCATAAGCGATCTTGTTATCGCAGACGAGACTAAAGTAATCTGCTATATCGCGGAGGGTCCGGTTGAGGTATCTTTGTTTGCAGCCAGTTCAGTGGTACTAGGGCTCGGTGGCGCATATAATAAAACATACCGAGAATGTAAAAATTTGAACCGCATAACCTGCCAAGAGTATGGCTTGCTAATGTCCAGATGTCTCATTTTACTGCATATCCAGCCATGCATCTCTCTCTCGTTCTCTTTGCATGGTCTCCTATTTATTTAGTTTCCACCGAGAGGGTCGTTTTGGTGCTCGGGCTCAGCTGCACCCGATATCTGAGCCACTGGCAGGTGCATAGGGATGGACGAAAGGGTGTCAAACGCGTCAGGGTTGGAGCGGCGAAAAATGAGGATACGCTCGATATACCGCTTTGCACAGTGCGTACAGGTGGGCCAGTTTCGTAGCTGGCGGTGTCCGTCCGTGAGTGGTTGGGTCTTGAGCCGCGGCCCATGCCGTAAGCCCAAGTAGTCCAGTTCGATGGTCGAAGCTGAGCCGTCCTGTCTACTGCGTGGGCTTCACAAGGGAAAGAAAAAAGTAGTGAGACCGAGAAGTGGGTGATGGCAGCTCGCGAGCATGGCGTCGGCGGCGGCAGCTGCGACCCCTTCCGGCGGAGCTGCGATGGAAGCCGACGGGCTCGAGTTCTTGCTGGATCCAGTAGACCGGTCAGTTTTTTCACACCATTAACTCGTCTGAAGATCTACTTCCATGGATCGCCGTCGTCCCCGTCGCCACCGCTTATTTCAGCGTCGGTTTCAGGTTCCCGCCTAGGGAAGAATTCGCGGAAAGGTTGGAGCACCCATATCTTGTGCCACTGGCGTTACTGTCGCCACGCGAGGAGGCGCCTGCTTTGCCGGCGGATTCCAATTTGCGGCTCCGGCTGTGCGCAGCGGGTATGGAGCTGCAGCCCTGGGCGGTCTGCAAGCGAGTGCCGCCGGAGGAAGAATGCCTCGCCGACCCAATCTGCGAAATCCACTGGGAAGGTGAATCCCGAAGCCCCCTGATGGACGAAGAGGTAATCCATTCAACTTTTGTTTGTTCGAATCCTACTGTTCGTGGCCATCCTATATATGCTGGAAATCCTCAAAGTTAGTTCGTATAGTCGATTTTATGATTGGTCCCATGTGTTTGGGTGGTTTGTGCCGTCTGTTCAGCGTGCTCAAATATGGGTGTTAGGTGGTTTTTTTCAGAAGTTTGGAAAACTGTTGATAGTTGATAGAACTTTCTGGGTAATTCAGGTTGTGCTTCAGTAATGCACCACCAGACCAGACGCCGTGTGCCTCGCGGATGAGTGCGCTTGAACAATCTATCCACAAATATGCAGAAGAACCTATGAAAAGTGCGGCGAAACCAGATCTTGGGTTGAGTGTTTACTCGGTGGGTGACGCGTATGACTTACAATTTGTATTCTTGGGAGGTTGGCTTCGGCATACGGTATGGGGAGAGCAGGCTGAACGACGAGCGGACAAAGTCGATGCATGAGATAATTTGTGGCTCAGTGGCTGTTCAGTGAGAGCTTTTCTTTCTAGACTGATTTTTTTTGAACGATGGCATTTGTCTATTGCGAGGATGCGAGAAAACATGTGTTAGATTGTCTGCTTGTTGTTGTGCAGGGGAAGCCTGAGGCGGAGAACAGCCGGTCGTGTAGGTGTGAATGCCGTGTGTTGATTAGGCTGTTGACGGCATCCGACAACAAGTTGTACATAACCGACTACAGCGAAAATCACAACCGCTCTTTGTCATTGACAATGGTCGAGAAGGTCCACTAGCCGTCACACAACACACATACTCCCTCCGTTCCAAATTACTCGTCACTGAAATGGACGTATCTAAAACTAAAATACATCTAGATACATCCATACGTGCGACAAGTAATTCGGAACGGAGGGAGTAGATGTTTACGCAAATGATCCGATGAAACAGTTGCAGGAAAATATTGTGAACCTTGGGGGAGTGTATAGCATCATCGGAAGTTTCTTTAGGTCGTGAGCTGGCAGACGATGACGTGTGGAAAACCTTGGAGGTTTTCGCCGACATTGTGGCTGGAGACCCTGATTTCACGTAAAGAGTTCTTGTGGATAGTGGGAGCAGGAGTAAGAATTTGATGTGGACAAACGGTAGCAGCCTGATGCAGTACAAGTTCTTTAGGAATGGCATCACTTTTGATACGACGTATAGGATGAATCTATATGACATGTCGTTTGGTCTTTTTGTTGGGGGTTAACAACCACTTCTTGAGCATCATATTGGCTGGTGTGTTGATGAGGGACGAGCAAGCAGAAAGTTTTGAGTGGGTTTTTGCCGAATTTTTGACGATGATGGGTGGACCTACAGATTGTGCACTTTACATGCCACTGCAGCGGTGGTGTTTACTGTTTCATTGGTTTGAATCCGTCAATGCTGACTGAGTGTGTTGGTAATCTTTGTAGATCAGAACAGAGCTATGGAGGTGGCAATTAGTTAAGTGTACCTTGACAGCGTTCAGCAATGGTGCAAGTTGCACATTTTGAAGTAACCGAAGGAGAGTCTAGGGCCACTATATAGGAAGAAGAATGAGTTTTGGTCTGAATTCCATAAAGTTGTGAGCCACATGCTGACAGTTGATAAGTTTGAGGCTGCTTGTGATATGCTATTGGATAAATACAATTTAAGAAATCATCCGTACATGACCCAGATATATGAATTAGAACCAAGTGGGCAAAGCCTTACTTTGAGGGAGTGTTCTGTGCTAAGATGACGAGCACCCAACGCAGTGAGAGTGCTAACCACATGTTGAAGACTTACATGCCCCTGCCAGTCCGATGCACATATTTGTGAGGTAGTACATGCGCCTGCAGTTCGAACGTGAGAGGGAGGAGAGCTATGAGAAGAAAAGAACTATGATTGTAAGTATGTGCGTCATTGCTAAAGGAATAAGAAGTTTGTTGAGTGTTGCCATCTATTGTTGTCGGAGCTTTTTTTTTGTATGTCCTTATAGGCAGGGGGCGTGAGGCACACAAATCTTGCAATTGAGTGGCATCCAGGAAGGGTCTATACGAAAGCTAGGTTTGAGCAATTTGGAAAAATCCTCATCGAAGGGACTTCGTACAAAGTCACTAAGATTGAGAAGGGGAAGAAGTATCTGACAACACACAACAATGCCGCAAAACGAGGGAAGTGGAGTAGAGCAGTGTATGAGGTGACCATCAAGGATGACGACGCTGAATTTGAGTGTGAGTGCGGTCAGTTCGAGCACATAAGGATGCTTTGCTGCCACGAGCACATGAGGATGCTTTGCTGCCATGTCCTGAGGGTAAGTTCTTTAGCCAGAATATTTTGTACTGTGGTGATGCGCGCATGCACAACTGAACTCCATCTGGCCGTGCACTGTAGGTTATGGATGTTCTTAACCAGGAGGAGATCCCACCAAGGCTCATTGTTGAAAGGTGCATGCGAGATGTGAGGGACATATTACCCCTCCACCTAAGTCAGTACCAGAAAGATCAAGCGGCGAACCAGTTGTTCACATGCAGGCATTCGACATTGAACGTGCATGAACTGGAGGTTGTCAGGATGGGAGATGCAAGTGCGGAAGCCTTTGAGCACATGCGGACCGGATTGAAGGCTCTGCTGGTGAGTTGTGCTCCTTTGGCAGAGAAAAGGGACGGGCTGGGATTAGAAGATCGACAAGCTGTCGTTATTGCTGGAAAGACAGCTGGAGACCTATAGCGTTGTGGCAGTGGGGGTGGTGATCTTGCATGGAAGATAGTGTTGGGGCTTCTGTAAGTGTGAATGCATTTGCATTTACTCGTGCCACCGGAGAGGCAGCGGGTTGTGGGTAGGCCAACCAATAGTCGCGAGAAGGCCCCTTACGAAGGTTTGAGCAAACACACAAGGTTCTTTAGCATATGTCGGCGGGAAGATCATAAAAGAACAACATGCCCGGATAGGGGGATGCACCGAAGCAGCCCCGTAAGGCCACTAAGTGGAAAAACTGTGGAATGGAGGGGCACCGAACGAACACTAGCACACGGCCTCTTGGTGGCATACGAACTTAGATGCCATAAACTAGTACGTTAGTTGGAAAAATGTGATATGAGTATTCTTTGGTGTGTTGTGTGATCTGTGTTGGACGCTTATCCATCCATGTATTAAGTGTTTATTGTTTTGAACATTTGTAATGATCCCAGGTTGGGATATATATCTAGTTAGTAGTGACCTGAATAAAAACAGAGACTAAGTTTTCAGGTGAACTGGTTGTGTATTTTGCTTGGGCGTTGTGCTCTGTGAGTTTTGTTGGCGATTTTGCAGCTGGTGAACTGGTTTGTGTATTTTGTTGGCCTGCGTGTGGTTGGCCACATGGAGTGGGAGAACATGTGGTGCATCTACTTAGTAAGCCTACAGTCTGGGCTAGTGTGATGTAATTCAAAATTGGAACAGCTAGCTGCTCCGGTTCGAACAGGCTTGTTGGTTGCACAGCGGTTGTGCGTGTCCATGGCTCCGGCGGCTATTGTTGGTGAAGCAAGTGGCATGACCACGACGATGCAGTGAAAGGTCATCGCCGCAGAAGGGGGTGAGGGGACGAGTGGACAGGGTTTGTTTCTGGGCTTGAGCGAGATGGGTAAGATAAGTACGTTGTGTGTGTCCGTCAGGCCGCGCAGATGGCTCAGGACAGCGCAGGAAAAAAGGAGGGCCGTGCGGGGCGGCCTGTTCCGGCCGAGCGGTGAGGTTGCACACGTAATAAATAAGGCGATGGCCCACTTCTTTTCCATATCACGTACGCTATGAATACCCGGTGGAATATGACTTACGGGGGGGAATCCACATGTGACTGGATGGCCAAGATATCAGGTGCATCTGAGCACGGGCTCAGAAACGAATTTTCGGTTTCCACCAATCTAATGTCCAAATATATTTGTTTGATAAGAGAATCATGGGATAGAAGTGCCGATGGATGAACTATATAGTTTGGTGAGATGCGAAAATGCCGTTTGGAGGCCGAGCACCCTGGAGGCCGTAATCTCGAGCGTCTGTCATCATAGCGATCAGCTGCAGGCTCTCATTAATTTCACGTATTCCAGCTCATAGGCATCCACTACACATTGTATTCTTTATGTACGTATAGTGTCAGCCCATGTATAGTCGATGGTCCGCTGTCCGGCTGCTCAGACATGCTATCGATTCACCCATCACGTCCAGCCAGTGCGCGCACTATAAGAACATGGGCTGGCATGCGCTCTCATGTTCCCATTCAGATCCATCTGTTTCAGAATGTTGAGGCTCACGATCAGGCCGTTTGGAGGCCATCTGCTTATACCAGCGAAGAACAGCACAGGCCATGCCCGTTGCAACACAGCAAAATCACACAAGAACAGCACCGTAGCCATGGCGTCGTCGTCTTCCTCAGCTCGTTCGAGACATAGGTGGCAACAAGAAGTAATCACGAAATAAGATGATTTTTCGCAATGCAAAACACTACAAGTGCCATAACCAGGGGCTCGCTACCCATACATTTAACAAACATCAAAAGAATGAGACACATGAGCAGGCTTCTTCTGAATTTCACACGAAGACAGCTACAGAAAATATATAGCAAACATCAGGTGACAGGTTTAGAATGAAGAACAAGGCAAGTCACCTCCTGGTCCAACAAGATCCCTTTGACTTTGACACGACCACGCCGTCCTCCTCTCCATCCTCTGATGCCGTATCACCGCTAATATTTCCAGTGCCTAGCTCACATGAATCGGCCACCCTTTGTACGAGCCGCAATCCCTCTCGGTGACGAATATTTGTTCCGTCTGCTCAACTGCTTCGTATTCCAGGGGTACCCATCCCTACGCACTGGCTTGGAAGAAATCAAGCCATCTTGGACACCAGCAGTTCCGCTGGTCTCATCATCAATCGAGGGCGCGTCGCCAACTCCATCTCTCAAGACAACCTCGACATTCAAAGGAGGAACGAACCTGCCTAGAGAAACAACGTCGAGCCAGATCTGATTTTAGATGAAGAAATACGGGAAAGCGACAATCCAAACCACTTACAGGCCAACTAGGGACATCCCCATACCGAAAATAGGCGAAAATCCAGAGTTAAACGGAACATTACCCTGCATCTGATTTCTCGTAGAAGAACTCCATGCCATCCATGGCGAAAGCGCGGAGCGCCTCTGCTCCAATATGCTCCATCCTGCGCACTGCCTAGCCTCATAATGGTCATCAAGCGGGCCCACAAGATACATTTACTCTCAATCGACTGCAGTGGGCCAAATTCAAAGCCGCCCACCGAGAACATCATGTTCGAGCGAGGCACCGGTTAAACGTAGGCCCACGTACAAACCGTGAACACGACATAGACGGCACCGGTGTATTTCTTCTTACTATCGATCGTATATAGCTCTAAAGGCTGACTACACGCATCCAGATGTTAGAAACGGTCGACCCAGATTACGGCCTCCAGGGTGCTCGGCCTCCAAAATGCCTCTCTCGGTGAGATGGGGTGATATATATATATATAGTAACACTAAACTAAGCGTGAGTGTAGAATAACTTATTCTACACCCCAATAACGGTACAAAATATACGAAGGAAGAGACAGACCCAAAAATTATTCTCGTAAGGCTCGAATTGGTGGAGAATTCATTTCGTCTCCATGAGGTGAATACCATCAATGACCTATTGTAGCCTAGAAGTGTGGTCCTTTACTTGTTGGTAGGCTTTTATTTTATGCGGCAACACTTTAAATATTAATATTACCAGTGAGAAAATAGCATCACTCACGAGGATGCGGCTATTCTGCACGGGTGTAGATGAGCCTGGGCACCGAATTAAATTTTCGACTTACGACCGCAATTATTGATAATCTAGATGACGGAGAAGTTCCCTGTTAACTGAGATATGTGGATCTTTCTCTGGTTTTCATCAACTCAAAACATATGCTTAATTAATGGGCGTGGCCGCACGTCTATGTTGGCACGTGTGTACCATTTTTTTACTGGTCATGTAACATAATTAAATTAAAATGATGGTTCCTTCATGAAGATCGAAAGGAAAAGATAACGGTGGTCATTAGGCCAGACCTACTCTGATCGTTGCATACTCCCGATCTAGGAATTGCATATATAATAAAGAAAAGGAAAAACCACCGGTCTATGCTTTTTGAGAGGATTGTACATGAAATTTGCACGAATCCTCCGAAGAGAAGCAGTCGGTGAAGGAAACAACGCCCGACACCTGCGTCGCCCACGCGAGCGACTCGGGGAACCTAGCGCGCCACCAGCCAGGACTCCCGATCTAGGACTAGGCTCCTGGAGGCATATATCAATATCATGGAACCTGTCAACAACCAAACAATTTGAACAGCCAGATATTAAACACAGACGATTTGCTAATATCCCGATGTCTCCAATTCCTGCATGTCCATACATCTTGCTGGTTCCTTTATTTTGGTCGCCTCTATCTATGTGTTTCCCTATCTTATGTCCTAGTTTATATGCCCGACAATAAGAGACTCACTGGTTAGAAGTGTGGATGGATGAACAATAGGTGAAGATGGAGTGGTGTATTTAAAGGGAGAGAGAGACAGAGAACATTACTCACAGAAGTGTGAGAGTTGGTGGAGTACTCATCTCTCTCCACGAGCTGAAATGCTGAATGCACATGGCTTGATTTAAAGTGGAAGGATATAAATAGGACGAATTGCCCGCAAATGTGTATTCAAATCACGTCACTTATTTTGGGACGGAAGTAGTATGATTAGTCTGACTAGTTTGAGTGTAAATTCAAAGGTTGATAGCACATGGCAGTATGTTCTAGAGACTACTTAAGTACTTACTTTTCACAATCCTCTGTTTAACTTTTGCAGAATCCTATTTAACAGCTGACATGCAGATAGAACCATATACCACCTTTTTATTCGTTAGCAATAAAGAGAGAAAGAACAAAAATGATGGGCAAGAACAAACCTGCTGTATTTACTGAATTTTGTCTTGAGGAGATGATCGATGATGGCAGGGTCGGCGGTTAAGCTCTCTTACGGTGCCCAGGATAGTCTAGCTTGAAGATGGGGTGGGGGTGCCGGTGAGGTGGGGTGGGGGTGGGGGCGCGGGAAGAGAGAGAAGTAAGAAAAAGACACCGCGGGGAGAGTTTAAGTGTCCCACGGACCTTTACCAAGTGTCTGTCGATGCGGCTCTCGGTAAAGGTATAAACCCTAGATCTAGGGTTTATACCTTTTATGAGAGTCTCACTAGGTAAAGGATAATACCTTAGATCTAGGTTACCTTTTTACCGAGAGCAACCTCAAAACATTCACCAATAACAAGAGCAGCTCTCGGAAATGAGAAGCCCCCTCCACAAATGGCCTAGGCATGTTGGAAAGGCATCACGTAGGATTTTCCGTACCGCTTCTAGGCATGATTTCATGTGCCGCCTTGCATATCTACAATTACCGACGATGAAACCCTAGCGGTGCAATAAATGTCTCGAATATTGCACGTGGGTTCGGAAAATGCAGGTGTTTGGCATGTGTCATGTGATGGCCTCCTTTGAGAGCACGAGAAGTTTTGAGGCCAACAGAACAACAAGAACAACACTTCCTTCACAAAACGGACATGTTCCTTTCGGTACCCATAGACTAACTCGGAGATGGTGCGGTTTACAAGCGGACTTACTTGAGGCTTATTCAAAACACGCACAAACTTTTACCACAACCTGCATGGGCGTGTCATGACACCATGCCAGATCCTGAGCAATTCCACCATCATACGATTTTTCGAGGATTTTAACGGTTGCATCAGGCATGCCACAGTGGTAATTTTGCACCCCGGTTGCAGGGCCTGCCCCTCCATCATCGGCACGTGGCCTACGCATGTCGCAAAGACATCACATAGGATTTTCCATGCCGCTTCTGGAAAAGATTTCATGTGCTGCCTTGCAGATCTGCAATATCCAGCGGTGCAAAAATGTCTCGAACATTGCACGCGGGTCCGAAAAATGCGGGGGCTTGGCATGTGTCATGGGATTGCATCCTTTGAGAGCACGAGAAGTTTTGAGACCAAAGAAGCAATAGGACCAACACTTCACAAACCGGACACGTTCCCTCTTGGTACCCACAGACTAGCTCGGAGATGGTATGGTTTACAAGCGGCATGGCTGGAGGCTTACTCGAAACGCACCCAAACTTTTGCCACACCCTGCATGGGCCGTGTCATGAGACCATGCCAAATCCCGAGCAATTCCACCATCTTACGTTTCTTCATGGATTTTAACGGTTGCATCAGGCATGCCACAGAGGTAATTTCACACCCTGGTCGCAGGGCCTGCCCCTCCCTCATCAGCACGTCGCCTACGCATGTCGTCTACACATGTCGCAAAGACATCACCTAGGATTTTCCATCCTGCTTCTGGGCATGATTTCATGTGCCACCTTACAGATCTGCAATTTCCAGCGGTGAAACCCAAGTGGTGCCATAAATGTCTCGAATATTGCATGCGGGTCCGGAAAATGTGGGGGCTTGGCATGTGTCATGCGATTGCCTCCTTTGAGAGCACGAGAATTTTTGAGGCCATGGAGCAACAGGACCATCACTTCCTACACAAACCGGACACGTTCCCTCTCGGTACACATAAACTATCTCGGAGGCAGTGCGGTTTACAAGCGGCCCCAGGGGAGGTTTATTCGAAACGTGCCCAAACTTTTACCACATCCTATAGGCGCCATGTGATGGCACTGTGTCAGCTCTCGAGGAATTCCTGCATCATATGATTTTCCTAGGATTTCAACAGTTGCATCAGGAATGACACCGATGTACTTTCGGTAACCCAGTGGTAGGGCACGCCTCTCCCTCGTCTGTGGAAGGCCTAGGCATGCCACAAGGACATCACAAAGGATTTTACATGTGCCTGCTATCGGGCATGACTTCACAAGCCATCCTGCTACCGTGCATGATTTCATGTGCCCCCTTGCTGATCTGCAATTTTTGGCGATGAATCCCTAGCAGCGCAATAAATGTCTCGAATATTGCACGCGGGCCCGGAAAATGCGGGGGCGTGGCACGTGTCATGCGTTTGCCTCCTTTTAGAGCACGATAAGTTTCGAGGCCAATAGAGCAACATGACTTGCACTTCCTACACAAACCTGCAATAAATTTCTAAAAAATAATAATAGTTGAGTTAATAAAATAACGCCGGCATCCACCATTAAGGAGATGGCCTATCACTTTGAATCTTCTCTGCCTGAAACAGGTGAACGTTCAAAGTGATGGTCCATCTCCATAACAAGAGTGTAATGAATACCGAAGCTTACTACATCTACACTATCCCACTATTTAAACAGGTTATGTTGCATGTCTCTAGGCGAGGTGGTACTAAAGTTTGATGGGAGCCTTACCTTCACCGAGAGCTGCTCTCAGCAAATGTTGCCTTACCGAAAGATGCTTAATTATGGTACACGTATGGTTGGATCATAAAATTAATACACATTCTTAATTATGAACACCGAAGTGTAATTGAACTATTGGACTATCGGACATGTAAAGAGGTAGGCGAGGTGAAACCAAATAGGCAACCGTTAGTTTTTCGAGAGCTGCTCTCGATAAAAAAGTCAAACCGTGGCTGTGCTGTTAACCGCCGCCGGATGTGCCATGTGGTAGAACGTTGTTGTGTGGCACTGCTTGGCTCTCGGCAAATAGTGCATTTGCCGAGTGTTGCCTTTTTGCCGATGTCTACTCTCGGCAGTATGATGTGTTTGCCGAGACGCTCCGTTTGTCGAGAGTCACGCTCGGCATCTCTTACTTTGCCGAGTGACCGTGTTTTGGTTCTTGGTGAAGAGCCTGACACCCGGCGTATACGAAATTTCCAGCAGTGTTACCATTCATAAAAAAATTGGTGCCCACCCACAAAAGAATGTACCCAGGTAAATGTCGTCGACATGTTGGGGCAGACCCACACTGCTGGATAGTACACCCGATCTAACTTGCGTTGTATTTGTGGAGGTACGGACTAATTCACTGATTCTAATGCAGAGCTTGCTGTATGCTAAGAACTACTCCCTCCGTTCGGAATTACTCATCCAAGAAATGAATATATCTAGATGTATTTTAGTTGTAAATACATCCATTTTTTTCCAGTTTTGTGACAAGTAATTCCGAACAAAGGGAGTAACTTTCATTGTTGTATCAGGGGAGGCAATGACATAGCTGGTTACAGAAAAAAAAAAGTGAAATAGCTGGTTCCGTGGGCATGAGTTCAATAAAAGTGGATTTTAATTGCGTCCTAATTAACTGGAACGGGAACTTGATAGCAACACCTACACGGCGTACATTGCAGTTGGATTTATGTGCTTGTATACATGTGCTAGGCAAACCTTTTATGTGACAGGAGGAAGATCGGTCACCTCTTGTAGGAGAAATCTGTAAGGTACAAAATCAAGAAGGCTTCATGTCTTTGGGGGATGAGAGTTGACAGATAGAACATGAGATTCCGATTTCTGAAGATGCATTCTCTCCCAGCTTTCCACCTTTTGAATTGAACTCTATTTCATTTCCCCACCTCCAACTTCCAGTTTAGTGACACAACTGGTTTTGGGGCACTCATGACTTGATTGAGCTAGAGTTCCTTGTGGACTTTAGCAGTCCCACCTTCCCTGTGTTGATCGTTCGTCGAATACAAATTTGTATCTGCAAATTTTGAGTTTGTAAGACTGTGTACAGATGACTTGATAGCTTACCTAGCAACCAAGATCTCCATAAGCATATCTTTCACTCTTAACATGTCACTCTGCTATTTAAGGACAACAAAGATTAAACTTCCCATTCATAAAATATTTGGTACCCGGGTAAATGCCGCCGACATGTGGGGGCGGGCAGACCTGCAGTGCTTGGTAGTAGAAGACCCCGTCTAATTTGTGTTGTATTTGCAGTGTTTCGGGCTAATTCTCTGATTCTAATGAAGATCATTGTTGTTTGTTATGAACTAATTTGCATTTTTGTATCAGAAAATAGAGGAGATGATGTCAGGGGAGTCAGTGACATAGCTGATTCCCTGTGCATGAGTTAAGAACAACTGGATACTAACTGTTGTCCTAAATAACTGGAACGGCAACTTGTCGGCAACACCTACAGGACGATACAGCTGGATTTTATCTGTTTTCGGAGGATGAAAGTTAACAGATAGAACACCTTTCAGACCCTAATTCATTCCCCGCATCCAGCTTTTGGTTTTGTTAGACAACTGGTTTTGCGGCACTGGTCACTTGATTCAGCTTTAGTTCCTTGTGGAGCTTAGCAGTCCCACTTTCTCTTTTCTGTCATGGAGGCACCAAACATCTCGATTGACCTCCTGCACCAGTGCTTGCTAATGTCCTGATGTCCTCGATTCCCACGTTATGTACATACATATCTTCTGGTTCTTTTATCATGGTATACTCTCTATTTTTGTGGTTGTCATGTATCTTATGGGCTTATATTTGTGTCCAATAGGACAGTTAGTAGTTAGAACCCATGGATGGATGAACAATACAGTTTTGTGAGTATGGGAGTGGTATATATAAAGGGCGAGGTGGACAGAGAATATTACTCATACATGATACATATGTGGAGGTTTGTTAGAGTCTTCATTTCTTCTCCACGTGATGTGTGCTCACGGCCTGATGTAGCCTATATGTCTGGTCCTTTAGAGCATCTCCACTCGCCCCCTCAACAGGCCCCCCCAAAGCCCTTTTTTACCGCCGGCGTCTAAAAATCAGTGCAGTCGCGCCCCAGAGGCTCAAATTTCGTCGGTTAGGGCCGAAATTGGCGCCGGCGGACAACCCGGCGAGCAAGGGGGCCCGGGGGAAGCGTTTTTGGCTCGAAAGTCCCGCGGGCCCGCCGAGTCAGCGACCAGCCGCGTCTCGTCTTCCTCATCGCGTCGCTTCCCACGGGGAATCAACGCCAAAGCTGCCACCGGTTAGCCTTCCATTGATTCCCCACGGGTGGCGCAGTGATGGCCCGACGATGCGCCATCCCCCTCCCACCACGCGTACACGCAGGCCTGCCGCCCCCTCCCCCGACGGCTATAAAAAGCCACCCCCTCCTCGCCGGTGGACACACTCTCCTTCGCCGCTGCCCCATCCCGTCTCTCCCCCTTCCCCCCACCCCGACACCATCCACCGTGTCTACATCCTCCGATGGGTGAGCGTTTTCCCAGTGACTGTCCAGCGGCCAACGGCTTCGGCCGCCGCACCCTGCACGAGTGGGAGGTGCACATCCTCCACCAGACCAACTACCCGACGCCGCCTAACATGCGCGCCTCTGGCCAGTGGAGGCTCAGCGCCGAAGGCGTCCAAGCCCCCCCCCCCCCCCCGCAGCCCAACGTCGAGCACCCCGCCTACTTCCTTGACTAGATCGAGCGCATCCGGGACTCCCCGTCGGAGAAGGTGCGTGGCCACCCGGAGTACGCCGCCAACAACCACGCCAGCTGGGCGCGTACTTCCAACGCCACCACGAGGAGCAGCTCGCCTCCACCAACAACACGCCGGTGAGGAGGCGCCACAACGCCGACGGCCGCCGCCTATGGTGGGGCGTCCCCGGGCGGATGTTGCACTTCGTCCTTGAGCACCTCGAGGGTGGCGACCAACCGCCGCTCTAATACCCCCGGCCCAGGCGCCTGTCCCCCGCCGGAGCGGCGGCGGCATTTGGCTGTCGCGGCACATGGCGGGTGGTTCTTCGTCGTCGTCGTCCTCCTCCTCCCACTCCCACTCGCTCGATCGCCGGCGCTCGCTAACATCAAGGTCGAGCCCGTGCAGACGCCGCTAGAGCGGCGCACCCACCATCAATGAGGGCGGCCGTGGCTCCTCCTGCTCCCGCCTCGTCAAGCCCAAGACAGAGCCGGGGCTCTTCGCCGTGAAGAGCGAGCACCACGAGATGGCTGTCCTCGACAACAAGGCCGCCACCAAGTGGGCGCGCGAGGATTACGCCCGGCTGGAGACGGAGCGCCTGCGCCACGCCCTCAAGGAGCTCGCCGTCCGTCGCCGCAGCCGCGACGAGGGCGGCGTCATCGTCCTCGAGGACAGTGACGACGACGACGCACCACCGCCGCCAACCAAACCCGTCCGTCACGGCGACGCAGGGCAGGGGTGCAGCACGAACGACGGCCGCGTGAAGAAGGAGGCGACTGCGGCAGTGACTACAGCGCCTTCGGCGCGTTCTTGGGCCTGTAGGAGGGGCGGTGCACGGCGGCGCAGTAGTTTCTAATTATTCTTTTAGTTTTGAATTACATTTTCAAGTTTTTACGTACAAATATCAATGAAATCGCCTAATATGAGTCGAATTTGGCCGAATTTTGTCGTGTGTGGCCGAATTTTGGCCGAGGTTATTTTTCAAAAAGACGGCGTCTGGTTGGGCTTGGGGCGGCGGTTGGGGAACCGACCGCCCCCACACCGAAAATATCGCCGGCGCGCTACCAGGCGGCGATATTTCAAGCTGGGGTGGTCGAGATGCTCATGGGGTAGAGGTGCTGATGGATGACCTATATAGTTTGGTGAGATGGGGTGATATATATACACACAAAGGAAGAGACATTCCCAAACATTATTCTCGCATGTCTCGAATTGGTGGAGAATTCATTTCGTCTCCATAAGGTGAATACCATCGATGACCTATTGTAGCCTAGAAATGTGGTCCTTTAGTTTTTTTTTGAAAAGAAGGTTAAAACCTCCGGCCTCTGCATCAATCCGATGCATACAACCAGTTTTATTAATTATTCAGCAGAGTACAAAACAAAGGCAAACATGGCCGAACCATTACAATATATTAAATTAACACCTACGACTAAGTCAGACTTTTTCCACAGCAGCGCCTTCAAGAAGGTATACGACGCACTCGTTGCTGCTGAGCCCGGCCAATAATGGTCAAGATAAGAGTTTTCACCCCGGACATGAAGCGGTGTTCCAATCAGCATCCTGATGGCAGATCAACTCGATAGTCGCCTTCGTCAGTACTCCACGCCAATGCCAAAAGGCCCTAGCATATTGGTGGGACGCCTTCTCACCTTAAACCACCGTCACGGCCGTCATGTGGATGCCCATGCCTCGGTGCGGAACTGGCCACTGCTATCCCACACCGGCGCCAGTCACACTGCAGCATGCTCCATACCATCGGAGCCGCTACTCTGGAGCTAGAAGTCGACGGGGAACCACCACTGCGCCCCCTTGCTCACCAGCATGGGACTCCGTCGCTCGCGCCTCGAGCATCCTTGTGTGATGGCCGCTGCCCTTGCGCTGGACGAAAATCCTCTAGAGCCAGCATCGAGTGCCACACACGACTACCGCCGCTATGCCTGCAAATATGCCGACGCACTTGAATATGCACCGTTGTGCCACCTTATCTCCTTATCGCGGTCCATCGAGGGCCGCCACCCCCACCACAATGACCAACGGAGGCCACCGCCCCAGCCGCCATGACTACCCCATGCATCCGTTGTTCGTAGACTTTTATTTTATGCGGCAACACTTTGAATATTAATATTACTAGTGAGAAAATAGCATCACTCGCGAGGATGCGGCTATTCTACACGGGTGTAGATGAGCCTGGGCACTGAATAAAATTTTCGACTTAGGACCGCTATTATTGATATTCTAGATGTCGGAGAAGTTCCCTGTTAACTGAGATATGTGGATCTATCTCTGGTTTTCATCAACTCAAAACATATGCTTAATTAATGGGCGTGGCCGCATGTCTATGTTGGCACGTGTGTACCATTTTTTTACCGGTCATGTAACATAATTAAATTAAAATGATGGTTCCTTTACGAAGATGGAAAGGAAAAGATCACGGTGGTCAGTAGGCCAGACCTGCTCTGATCGTTGCATACTCCCGATCTAGGAATTGCATATATAGTAAAGAAAAGGAAAAACCACCGGTCTATGCTTTTTGAGAGAATTGTACATGAAATTTGCACGAATCCTCCGAAGAGAAGCAATCGGTGAAGGAAACAACGCACGACCCCTGCGTCGCCCACGCGAGCGACTCGGGGAACTTAGCGTGCCACCAGCCAGGACACCCAACTATGACTAGGCTCCTGGAGGCATTGTATCAATATCATCGAACCTGTCAACAACCAAACAATTAGAACAGCCAGATAAACACAGACGATTTGCTAATATCCCGATGTCTCCAATTCCTACATGTCCATAGATCTTGCTGGTTCCTTTATTTTGGTCGCCTCTATCTATGTGTTTCCCACCTATCTTATGTCCTACTTTATATGCCCAACAATAAGAGAGTCACTGGTTAGAAATGTGGATGGATGAACAATAGGTGAAGATGGAGTGGTGTATTTAAAGGGAGAGAGGGACGGAAAACATTACTCGCAGAAGTGTGAGGTTTGGTGGAGTATTCATCTCTCTCCACGAGCTGAAATGCTGAATGGACATGGCTTGATTTAAAGTGGAAGGATATAAATAAGAAGAACTGCCCGGAAATGTGTTTCCAAATCACGTCACTTATTTTGGGACGGAAGGATATGATTAGTCTGACTAGTTTGAATGTAAATTCTAGGTTGATAGCACATGTCAGTATGTTCTAGAGACTATTTAAGTATTGGCTTTTGACCATCCTCTGTTTAAATTTTTGCAGAATCCTATTTAACAGCTGACATGCATATAGAACCATATACCACCTTTTTATTGGTTAGCAATAAAGAGAGAAAGAACAAAAATGATGGGAAAAGGAAAACAACCCTGCTGTATTTACTGAATTTTGCCTTGAGGAGATGGTCGATGAGGGCAGGGTCGGCGGTTAAGCTCTCTTAGTGTGCCCAGGATAGTCTAGCCTGACGATGGGGTGCAGGAGCGCATACTTCACTTGCTCGTCGGTGATCTCGTTGAAGTTTTTGAGCTGCCGGAACACAGTCACGATGAGTGGCAGCAGGTCTTGGGCTCTCAGGGTGAACTCTCTGATTCAAAAGACAGCAAAGGATCCGGCGCCGCCGAGGATGTAGAGGGTGATCACCAGAAGCACAATGGCGAGAGCTGAGACTACGCATATGCCCGCGGATGCAGCGAGAGAGGAGAGCAGGGGAGCCATTATCAGAGCTAGTTGCTGCTTGCTCATAGTAAGTTTGCCATGTCCAGCATCTTATATATGTGATCTGCATGCCACTGTATTTGTTTCGATTTGGTCGATGTCACTGCCTTCTAGGCTAGGACAGTGACATGAATGTTTCTATAGTCTCAGGTTTTTCACAGTCTTGTGTCGTAGAAATTGGATAACCTGTGTTCAAACTATCTTGATGGCTTGGGACATCATCGCCCATGCGCTGATTGATCGTCCAATACTTAAAGGCTTCCCTAGCAACCACGATCTCCATAAGCATATCTATCACTCCTACCATGTCACACTGCTGTTTCAGGACAACCAAGATTCATCAAAAAAGTTGGCACCCGGCATGTTGTGGCAGACCTGCAGTGCTGTTTAGTACAGTGCCTCATCTAATTTGTGTTGTATTTGCGGAGTTTCTGGCTAATTCTCTGATTCTAATGCAGATTTGCATTGTTGTATCAACAAGCAGAGAATAGGACGTCGTCACGTCGGGCGAGGCAGTGACATAGCTAGTTCCGTGGGCTTGAGTTCAGCAAGACTAGATACTGTGTCCTAATTAACTGGAACGGCAAGTTGACAGCAACACCTGCATGACGTAGCCGCTGGATTTATGTGCTTGTGCTAGGCCAACCTTTAATGTTTCAGGAGGAATACTGGAAGCAGAGTTCACTTTGGTGTATGAGTGTTGCAGCCCGCATGAGAATGTTCTATGGGCCACCAGATTATGGTTTACGATTCCAGAAGATGCACTCGGCCACCATAGCATTCTATCCCCGCTTTCGGCAATTTTAACTTTATTTTGTTTCGCTGCCTGCACCTTGCGATCTTGTTATACAACTGGTTTTGGCGACCTAGTGACTTGATTCGGCTTGAGTTCCCTCTGGAGCATAGCAGTGTCACCTTCTCTTCATATTCTTGGAGGCACGTGTCACTCAGCCTGTCGATATAACACCTACGAAGGAGCTTGCTAATTTCCTAATGTCTCCAATTCCCACGTTATGTCCATACATATCTTTTTGGTTCCTATCATAGTATACTCTCTAATCTATATTTTCGTATTTGACACCTATATTATGGGCTTAAATATATGCCCAGTGAAAGAATCATCAGTTAGGACTGTGGATCGAGGAAAATTATAAGTAGTTTGGTGAGCATGGAAGTGGTATATATAAACAGTGAGATGCACGTAGAAGATTACTCTCACAAGTGTGATAGTTTGTTGGAGCCTTCATTCCTTCTCCACGAGATGAATGCTCACGGTCTGCTGTAGCCTATAGGTGTTGTCCTTAATAAGCTGGTACTTGGTGGTATTCTCCGCCTTTATTGATGACGTGGTCAAGAAAGAATTCGGTTCTCAAAAGTGTGCCTATGTTTTTATTATCTTTTTTCGAAGTACAAGTTGGAGTACGAAAAAGGCTAGATTTCTGTCGATCGCGCTTCTTCTGGCAAAGCGATGAATTAAAAAGAAAATACAGACTCGCTAAGTGGGATATCATATGTAGGTCGAAAGACCAAGGGGGTCTAGGCATTGAAAATTTAGAGGTGAAGAACAGATGTCTTCTCAGCAAGTGGCTGTATAAGTTATCTGTAGAGACGGATGCCACCTGGGCACAGATTCTTCGTAATAAGTACCTCCAGTCCAAAACTTTGTCCCAGGTGACGGTAAGACCCACTGATTCGCCTTTTTGGAAGGGAGGGTGAATCCAGTCTTTTTCAACAGGACAAAATTTGTAGTGGGAAATGGTACTTCCACAAGATTCTGCTAGGATACATGGCTAGGGGAGACACCCCTTGCGATCCAATATCCTTCTCCATATAATATTGTTCAGCGAAGAGACGCTTACGTTGCAACAGTACTACAGTCAAATCCTATTAATATTCAATTCAGGAGGACGCTAGTGGGAAACCGTTGGGAAGCTAGGCTCCATCTTATGAGAAGATTGATGGATGTCCAACTTTCTCAACAACCAGATCAACTACGCTGGAAACTAGCTAAGAAAGGGAGTTTTCGGTTAAATCCATGTATTTGGATATTATCAATGCTACCGTTATTCCTAGTTCGAAACATGTTTGGAAAGTCAAAGTGCCTTTAAAAACCAAAGTGTTTACGTGGTTTGTCCACAAACAGGTCATTTTAACTAAAGACAATTTGGCGAAGCGCAACTGGACTGGTTCTAAAAGATGTAGTTTTTGTGATAGTGATGAATCAATCAGACACCTCTTTCTTGATTGCCCTTTGGCAAAGATTTTGTGTAGGTCGGTCCACATAGATTTTAACATAACTCCTCCGAATTCCATCAACACGTTATTTGGGAGGTGGCTAGACGGGATTGACGCAGTAACAGCAAGACATATCCGTGTAAGAGTATGTGCTTTACTATGAGCAGTTTGGAACTGCAGATACGATTTGGTTTTTAACAGAACAACAAATATTCATTTCTTGCAGGTTGTTTTCAGGGCCACTACACTCATCTGTATGTGGTCGCTACTCACTCCAACGGAGGCCAGGGAGCATTTGGTTACCGGATCTATCCGATGAGAGACAGTAGCACAAGCTATCCTCAACCGGTTTGGATGGCGGTCATGTAATAGGATAGGTGTTTACTTTCCTATCTGTTTTATTGCCTGCTGGTTGTGGCTGTCCTGTTTTTGCTTTCGTGCTCTTTGTTGAGCACCTGTTCCTTTGTTTGAGACTCCGAGACATTTGTTGGACCTTTTACTTATCAATAATATGGCCGTATGCATCTTTCTGATGCGGAGGCCGGGGCAAACCCCCTTTTCGAAAAAAATAAGCATATCTCTCACTCTTACCATGTCACACTGCTGTTTCAGGACAACCTAGATTCATCAAAAAAAAATTGGTACCCGAGTGAATTTCTTCGACATGTTGGGGCAGATCTGCAGTGCTGGCTAGTACAGTGCCTCATCTAATTTGTGTTGTATTGCCGATAATTCTATGATTCTAATGCAGATTTGCATTGTTGTATCTGCAAGCGGAGAATAGGACGTAGGCGAGGCAGTGACATGGCTGGTTCCATGGGCATGAGTTCTGCAAAATTAGATACTGCGTCCTAATTAACTAGAACGGCAACTTGGCAGCAACACCTGCGTGACGTAGCAGCTGGATTTATATGCTTCTATACATGTGCTCGGCCAACATTTAGTGTGACAGGAGGAAGGCTAGAAGAGTTCACATCTTTGGTGGATGAATGTTGACAGCCCGCATAAGAATGCTCTATGGTACACCAGATTACGATTCCAGAAGATGCGCTCGGCTACCATAACATTCTCTCCCCGTTTTCTGCATATATTTTTTTCGTCGTCTGCACCTTGTGGTCTTGTTAGACAACTGGTTTTAGCGACCTAGTGACTTGATTCAGCTTGAGTTCCCGGTGGAGCTTAGCAGTCCCACCTTCTCGTCATATTCTTGCAGGCACCTATCACCCACTCGGTCGATATAACACCTAAAAAGGAGTTTGCTAATTTCCTAATGTCTCCAATTCCCACGTTATTGAAAGAAATATGCCCTAGAGGCAATAATAAAATTATTATTGATTTCCTCATATCATGATAAATGTTTATTATTCATGCTAGAATTGTATTAACCGGAAACATGATACATGTGTGAATACATAGACAAACATATAGTCACTAGTATGCCTCTACTTGACTAGCTCATTAATCAAAGATGGTTATGTTTCCTAACCATAGACATGTGTTGTCATTTGATTAATGGGATCACATCATTAGGAGAATGATGTGATTGACATGACCCATTCCGTTAGTTTAGCACTTGATTGTTTAGTATACTGCTATTACTTTCTTCATGACTTATACAAGTTCCTGTAACTATGAGAATTATGCAACTCCCGTTTACCGGAGGAACACTTTGGGTACTACCAAACGTCACAACGTAACTGGGTGATTATAAAGGAGTACTACAGGTGTCTCCGAAGGTACATGTTGAGTTGGCGATTTTGAGATTAGGTTTTGTCACTCCGATTGTCGGAGAGGTATCTCTGGCCCTCTCGGTAATGCACATCACTATAAGCCTTGCAAGCAATGTGACCAATGGGTTGGTTACGAGATGATGCATTACGAGCGAGTAAAGAGACTTCCCGTAACGAGATTGAACTAGGTATTGATACCGACGATAGAATCTCGGGCAAGTAACATACCGATGACAAAGGGAACAACGTATGTTGTTATGCGGTTTGACCGATAAAGATCTTCGTAGAATATGTAGGAACCAATATGGGCATCCAGGTCCCGCTGTTGGTTATTGACCGAGAATGGTTCTAGGTCATGTCTACATAGTTCTCGAACCCGTAGGGTCCGCACGCTTAACGTTACGATGACAGTTTTATTATGAGTTTATAAGTTTTGATGTACCGAAGTTTGTTCGGAGCCCCGGATGTGATCACGGACACGACGAGGAGTCTCGAAATGGTAGAGACATAAAGATTGATATATTGGAAGCCTATATTTGGACATCGGAATCGTTCCGGGTGAAATCGGCATTTTACCGGAGTACCGGGAGGTTACCGGAACCCCCCCGGGGGGTTATTGGGCCTACATGGGCCTCGAGGGAGAAGAGGGAAGGAGCCAGGAGGGGGCTGCACGCCCCTCCCCTTCCTAGTCTGAAAAGGACAAGGGAAGGGGGGCGCCGCCCCCCTTTCCTTCCTCTCTTCCTCCTCTTTCCCCCCTTCTCCTACTCCTACTTGGAAAGAAGGGAGCCCTACTCCCGGTGGGAGTAGGACTCCCCCCTTGGCGCGCCCTCCTTGGCCAGCCGCCTCCTCCCCCCTAGCTCCTTTATATACGGGGGCGGGGGGCACCCCATAGACACACAAGTTGATCTACGGATCGTTCCTTAGCCGTGTGCGGTGCCCCCCTCCACCATATTCCACCTCAGTCATATCGTCGCGGAGTTTAGGCGAAGCTCTGCGCCGGTAGAACATCATCATCGTCACCACGCCGTCGTGCTGACGGAACTCATCTCCGGAGCTTTGCTGGATCGAGAGGCGGAGATCGCCATCGAGCTGAACGTGTGCTGAACTCGGAGGCCCGTGACGCTCGGTGCTTGGATCGGTCGGATCGTGAAGACGACGACTACATCAACCGCTGTGCTAACGCTCGCTTCGGTCTCACGAGGGTACGTGGACGAACACTCTCCCCTCTCATTGCTATGCCATCACCATGATCTTGCGTGTGCGTAGGAATTTTTTTGAAATTACTACGTTCCCCAATAGTGGCATCCGAGCCCGGGTTTTATGCGTTGATGTTATATGCACGAGTAGAACACAAGTGAGTTGTGGGCGATACAAGTCATACTGCTTACCAGCATGTCATACTTTGGTTCGGCGGTATTGTGAGATGAAGCGGCCGGGAACGACATTACGCGTATGCTTACGTGAGACTGGTTTCACCATTACGAGCACTCGTGCTTAAAGGTGGCTGGCGGGTGTCTGTCTCTCTCACTTTAGCTGAATCGAGTGTGGCTACGCCCGATCCTTACGAAGGTTAAAACAGCACCAACTTGACGAACTATCGTTGTGGTTTTTGATGCGTAGGTAAGAACGGTTCTTGCTAAGCCCGTAGCAGCCACGTAAAACTTGCAACAACAAAGTAGAGGACGTCTAACTTGTTTTTGCAGGGCATGTTGTGATGTGATATGGTCAAGACGTGATCATGTTTTATTGTATGAGATGATCATGTTTTGTAACCGAAGTTATCGGCAACTGGCAGGAGCCATATGGTTGTCGCTTTATTGTATGAAATGCAAACGCCCTGTAATTGCTTTTACTTTATCACTAAGCGGTAGCGATAGTCGTAGAAGCAATAGATGGCGTAACGACAACGATGCTACGATGGAGATCAAGGTGTCACGCCGGTGACGATGGTGATCATGACGGTGCTTCGAAGATGGAGATCACAAGCACAAGATGATGATGGCCATATCATATCACTTATATTGATTGCATGTGATGTTTATCCTTTATGCATCTTATCTTGCTTTGGTTGACGGTAGCATTTTAAGATGATCTCTCACTAAATAATCAAGAAGTGTTCTCCCTGAGTATGCACCGTTGCGAAAGTTCTTCGTGCTGAGACACCACGTGATGATCGGGTGTGATAGGCTCTACGTTCAAATACAACGGGTGCAAAACAGTTGCACACGCGGAATACTCAGGTCATACTTGACGAGCCTAGCATATACAGATATGGCCTCGGAACACGGAGATCAAAAGGTCGAGCATGAATCATATAGTAGATATGATCAACATAGTGATGTTCACCGTTGAAACTACTCCATTTGATCGGACATGGTTTAGTTGATTTGGATTACGTGATCGCTTAGATGACTAGAGAGATGTCTGTCTAAGTGGGAGTTCTTAAGTAATATGATTAATTGAACTTAAATTTATCATGAACTTAGTACCTGATAGTATTTTGCTTGTCTATGTTTGTTTATAGATAGATGGCTCGTGCTATTGTTCCGTTGAATTTTAATGCTTTCCTTGAGAAAGCAAAGTTGAAAGATGATGGTAGCAATTACACGGACTGGGTCCGTAACTTGAGGATTATCCTCATTGCTGCACAGAAAAGTTATGTCCTGGAAGCACCGTTGGGTGCCAGGCCTGCTGCTGATGCAACTAACGACGTTAAGAACGTCTGGCAGAGCAAAGCTGATGACTACTCGATAGTTCAGTGTGCCATGCTTTACGGCTTAGAACCGGGTCTTCAACGATGTTTTGAACGTCATGGAGCATATGAGATGTTCCAGGAGTTGAAGTTAATATTTCAAGCAAATGCCCGGATTGAGAGATATAAAGTCTCCAATAAGTTCTATAGCTGCAAGATGGAGGAGAATAGTTCTGTCAGTGAACACATACTCAAAATGTCTGGGTATAATAATCACTTGATTCAACTGGGAGTTAATCTTCCCGATGATAGTGTCATTGATGAATTCTCCAATCACGCCACCAAGCTACAAGAGCTTCGTGATGAACTATAATATGCAAGCGATGAACAAGACTATTCCCGAGCTCTTCGCAATGCTAAAAGCTGCGGAGGTAGAAATCAAGAAGGAGCATCAAGTGTTGATGGTTAACAAGACCACCAGTTTCAAGAAGATGGGCAAAGGGAAGAAGAAACGGAACTTCAAAAAGAACGGCAAGCAAGTTGCTGCTCAAGAGAAGAAACCCAAGTCTGGACCTAAGCCTGAAACTGAGAGCTTCTACTGCAAGCAGACTAGACACTGGAAGCGAAACTGCCCCAAGTATTTGGCGGATAAGAAGGATGGCAAAGTGAACAAAGGTATATGTGATATACATGTTATTGATGTGTACCGTACTAATGCTCGCAGTAGCACCTGGGTATTTGATACTGGTTCATTGCTAATATTTGCAACTCAAACAGGACTACGGATTGCCGAAGATTGGCTAAGGACGAGGTGACGATGCGCGTGGAAAATGGTTCCAAAGTCGATGTGATCGCAGTCGGCACGCTACCTCTACATCTACCATCGGGATTAGTTTTAGACCTAAATAATTGTTATTTGGTGCCAGCGTTGAGTATGAACATTATATCTGGATCTTGTTTGATGCGAGACGGTTATTCATTTAAATCAGAGAATAATGGTTGTTCTATTTATATGAGTAATATCTTTTATGGTCATGCACCCTTGAAGAGTGGTCTATTTTTATTGAATCTCGATAGTAGTGATACGCATATTCACAGTGTTGAAACCAAAAGATGCAGAGTTGATAACGATAGTGCAACTTATTTGTGGCACTGCCGTTTCGGTCATATCGGTGTAAAGCTCATGCAGAAACTCCATACTGATGGGCTTTTGGAATCACTTGATTATGAATCACTTGGTACTTGCGAACCGTGCCTTATGGGCAAGATGACTAAAACGCCGTTCTCCAGAACTATGAAGCAAGCAACTGATTTGTTGGAAATCATACATACTGATGTTTGTGGTCCAATGAATATTGAGGCTCGCGGCGGGTATCGTTATTTTCTCACCTTCACAGATGATTTGAGCAGATATGGGTATATCTACTTAATGAAACACAAGTCTGAAACATTTGAAAAGTTCAAAGAATTTCAGAGTGAAGTGGAAAATCATCGTAACAAGAAAATAAAGTTTCTACGATCTGATCGTGGAGGAGAATATTTGAGTTACGAGTTTGGTCTGCACTTGAAACAATGCGGAATAGTTTCGCAACTCACGCCACCCGGAACACCTCAAGGAAATGGTGTGTCCGAACGTCATAATCATACTTTACTTGATATGGTGCGATCTATGATGTCTCTTACTGATTTACCGCAATCGTTTTCGGGTTATGCTTTAGAGACGGCCGCATTCACGTTAAATAGGGCACCATCAAAATCCGTTAAGACAACGCCTTATGAACTGTGGTTTGGCAAGAAACCAAAGTTGTCGTTTCTTAAAGTTTGGGGCTGCGATGCTTATGTGAAGAAACTTCAACCAGATAAGCTCGAACCCAAATCGGAAAAATGTGTCTTCATAGGATACCCAAAAGGGACTATTGGGTACACCTTCTATCACAGATCTGAGGGCAAGATTTTCGTTGCTAAAATCGGATCCTTTCTAGAGAAGGAGTTTCTCTCGAAAGAAGTGAGTGGGAGGAAAGTAGAACTTGATGAGATAACTGTATCTACTCCCTTATTGGAAAGTAGTTCATCACAAGAACCGGTTCCTGTGACAACTAGACCAATTAGTGAGGAAGCTAATGATATTGATCATGAAACTTCAGATCAAATTTCTACTGAACCTCGTAGGTCTACCAGAGTAAGATCCGCACCAGATTGGTACGGTAATCCTATTCTGGAAGTCATGTTACTTGACCATGATGAACCTACGAACTATGTGGAAGTGATGATGAGCCCAGATTCCGCAAAATGGCTAGAGGCCATGATATCTGAGATGGGATCCATGTATGAAAACAAAGTATGGACTTTGGTTGACTTGCCCGATGATCGGCAAGCCATTGAGAATAAATGGATTTTTAAGAAGAAGACTGACGCTGATGGTAATGTAACTGTCTATAAAGCTCGACTTGTTACGAAAGGTTTTCGACAAGTTCAAGGGGTTGACTACGATGAGACTTTCTCACCCGTAGCGATGCTTAAGTCTGTGCGAATCATGTTAGCTATTGCTGCATTTCATGATTATGAAATTGGGAAAATTGATGTCAAGACTGCATTCTTGAATGGATTTCTAGAAGAAGAGTTGTATATGATGCAGCCGGAAGGTTTTGTTGATCCAAAAGGTGCTAACAAAGTGTGCAAGCTCCAGCGATCCATTTATGGACTGGTGCAAGCATCTTGGAGTTGGAATAAACGTTTTGATAGTGTGATCAAAGCATATGGTTTTATACAGACTTTTGGAGAAGCCTGTATTTATAAGAAAGTGAGTGGGAGCTCTGTATCATTTCTGATTTTATATGTAGATGACATATTATTAATTGGAAATGATATAGAATTTCTGGAAAGCATAAAGGGATACTTGAATAAAAGTTTTTCAATGAAAGACCTCGGTGAAGCTGCTTACATATTGGGCATCAAGATCTATAGAGATAGATCAAGACGCTTGATAGGACTTTCCCAAAGCACATACCTTGACAAAATTTTGAAAAAAGTTCAAAATGGATCAGGCAAAGAAAGGATTCTTGCCTGTGCTACAAGGTGTGAAGTTGAGTCAAACTCAATGCCCGACCACAGCAGAAGATAGAGAGAAAATGAAAGATGTTCCCTATGCTTCAGCCATAGGCTCTATCATGTATGCAATGCTGTGTACCAGACCTAACGTATGCTTAGCAATAAGCTTGGCAGGAAGGTACCAAAGTAATCCAGGAGTGGATTGCTGGACAGCGATCAAGAACATCCCAAATACCGAAAAGGACTAAGGATATGTTTCTCGATATGGAGGTGACAAAGAGCTAGTCGTAAATGGTTACGTCGATGCAAGCTTTGACACTGATCCAGACGATTCTAAATCGCAAACCGGATACGTGTTTTTATTAAACGGTGGAACTGTAAGTTGGTGCAGTTCTAAACAAAGCGTCGTGGCGGGATCTACATGTGAAACGGAGTACATAGCTGCTTCTGAAGCAGCAAATGAAGGAGTCTGTATGAAGGAGTTCATTTCCGATCTAGGTGTCATACCTAGTGCATCGGGACGAATGAAGATCTTCTGTGACAATACTGGTGCAATTGCCTTGGCAAAGGAATCCAGATTTCACAAGAGGACCAAGCACATCAAGAGACGCTTCAATTCCATTCGGGACCAAGTCCAAGTGGGAGACATAGAGATTTGCAAAATACATACGGATCTGAATGTTGCAGACCCGTTGACTAAGCCTCTCTCACGAGCAAAACATGATCAGCACCAAGACTCCATGGGTGTTAGAATCATTACTATGTAATCTAGATTATTGACTCTAGTGCAAGTGGGAGACTGAAGGAAATATGCCCTAGAGGCAATAATAAAGTTATTATTTATTTCCTCATATCATGATAAATGTTTATTATTAATGCTAGAATTGTATTAACCGGAAACATGATACATGTGTGAATACATAGACAAACATATAGTCACTAGTATGCCTCTACTTGACTAGCTCATTAATCAAAGATGGTTATGTTTCCTAACCATAGACATGTGTTGTCATTTGATTAATGGGATCACATCATTAGGAGAATGATGGGATTGACATGACCCATTCCGTTAGCTTAGCACTTGATCGTTTAGTATACTGCTATTGCTTTCTTCATGACTTATACAAGTTCCTGTAACTATGATAATTATGCAACTCCCGTTTACCGGAGGAACACTTTTGGTACTACCAAACGTCACAACGTAACTGGGTGATTATAAAGGAGTACTACAGGTGTCTCCGAAGGTACATGTTGAGTTGGCGTATTTCGAGATTAGGTTTTGTCACTCCGATTGTCGGAGAGGTATCTCTGGGCCCTCTCGGTAATGCACATCACTATAAGCCTTGCAAGCAATGTGACCAATGGGTTGGTTACGAGATATGCATTACAGAACGAGTAAAGAGACTTGCCGGTAACGAGATTGAACTAGGTATTGGATACCGACGATCGAATCTCGGGCAAGTAACATACCGATGACAAAGGGAACAACGTATGTTGTTATGCGGTTTGACTGATAAAGATCTTCGTAGAATATGTAGGAACCAATATGGGCATCCAGGTCCCTCTGTTGGTTATTGACCGAGAATGGTTCTAGGTCATGTCTACATAGTTCTCGAACCCGTAGGGTCCGCACGCTTAACGTTACGATGACAATTTTATTATGAGTTTATAAGCTTTGATGTACCGAAGTTTGTTCGGAGTCCCGGATGTGATCACGGACATGACGAGGAGTCTTGAAATGGTCAAGACATAAAGATCGATATATTGGAAGCCTATATTTGGACATCGGAATCGTTCCGGGTGAAATCGGCATTTTACCGGAGTACCGGGAGGTTACCGGAACCCCCCGGGGGGTTATTGGGCCTACATGGGCCTCGAGGGAGAAGAGGGAAGGAGCCAGGAGGGGGCCGCGCGCCCCTCCCCTTCCTAGTCCAAATAGGACAAGGGAAGGCGGCGCCTTTCCTTCCTCTCTTCCTCCTCTTTCCCCCCTTCGCCTACTCCTACTTGGAAAGAAGGGAGTCCTACTCCTGGTGGGAGTAGGACTCCCCCCTTGGCGCGCCCTCCTTGGCCGGCCTCGTCCTCCCCCCTGGCTCCTTTATATACGGGGGCGGGGGGCACCCCATAGACACACAAGTTGATCTACGGATCGTTCCTTAGCCGTGTGCGGTGCCCCCCTCCACCATATTCCACCTCGGTCATATCGTCGCGGAGTTTAGGCGAAGCTCTGCGCCGGTAGAACATAATCATCGTCACCACGCCGTCGTGCTGACGGAACTCATCTCCGGAGCTTTGCTGGATCGGAGGCCGGAGATCGTCATCGAGCTGAACGTGTGCTGAACTCGGAGGCCCCGTATGTTCGGTGCTTGGATCGGTCGGATCGTGAAGACGTACGACTATATCAACCACGTTGTGCCAACGCTTCCGCTTACGGTCTATGAGGGTACATGGACGAATACTCTCCCCTCTCGTTGCTATGCCATCACCATGATCTTGCGTGTGCGTAGAATTTTTTTTGAAATTACTACGTTCCCCAACAGTTATGTTCATATTCTTTTTGGTTTCCTATCATAGTATACTCTATATTTTGGTAGTTGATACCTATCTTATGGGCTTGAATATATGCCCAGTAAAAGAATCATCAGTTAGGAATGTTGATCGAGGAACAATATAGTTTGGTGAGCAAGGGAGTGGTATATATAAACGGTGACCACCATGATGCATATGACATACGTCACTATAGCTCCTCCCCACATTTAGGTTACGACAACGATAATTAAGGATCTTATCGTGGACGTAGCTGATGGTTTCGTTCTTCGTTGCTCCCCTATCAGGTGCAAAGGGCAGGAAGAGAGGATATGTATTACTCTCTCATCATTACCTACATGCCTATCTTTACAATGACACTAATACGCTTCCTGGCCATTCAACATTCATAGTAATGCAGTGGTATATATGAAGACAGGGACAGACAGAGAACATTATTCACACGATTGCAAGAGTTAGTGGAGTACGGGAGTATTCATTCGGTCTTAGTGAGTTGAATACACACGCGGGCTGTTGTAACAAATAGGTGTGGTCTTCTATGTTGATGAACGTTTATTCTCTGAAGAGACACCTTAAAATCTGCATTATCAATGGAGAAGATGTAAACACATGCTACTAGGATGCCGTAAATGTAGGTTACTCATTGTGAGTTGGATAATATCTACAAAAACATAACATCGCTTTTCGCCATTATGCTGTGAAATTTTGGTATCAGCGCACCACATATGACCTTATCTTCGATCGGCGTGCTAGGTTATTTACCATCGTATGAAAAAAACGAAAAAGGGGCAAGTGCTGAGAATGGTGATTTCTGAGGATAATACTAAGCTGACGAAGGTCCGTTAAGAACAAATACGTTATGTTGCAAAAAATATATATTTGTTCACATTCTACAATATCTGACCAAAACAGAGCAAACTGATAGGGAGCTTTGGCAGACTGGGCTTGCAGATCTTCTCATCTCTTTGTGGATGCACTCAAGTGTGCCCACCTTGAAGCTTCCACAGGAGAGGACGTCAGGGGAGGCACTGACATAGCTGATTCCGTGGGCACGAGTTCAGCAAAACTGGATATTGCCGCCTAATTAACTGGAACGGCAACTTGACAGCAACACCTCCACGCCGTAAGTAGCAGCTGGATTTATGTGCTCGTATACATCAGCTAGGCCCACCTTTTGGTGACAGGAGGAAGAGCTCACGTCTTTGCAGGATGAGAATTGACAGGCCACATAAGAATGCTGCATGGTACACTGAGATTATGATTCTTGAAGATGCTCTACGATCTCTTGACAGAACTCCTAAAAAAGTGCTCAGTTCAGGAGCCAACGCAAGTGAAAAAGTGTTTGCTAATGTTCTGATGCATCCTATTCCCGCATTATGTCCATACATATCTCCCGTTCGTTTACCATGGTATACACTATGTTTTTGTGGTTGGCACCTATCTTATGAATCGCTAGTTAGAATTGTGGGTGGAGGGACAAGTACATTTTTTGTGAAATTGGAGTGGTATATATGAAAGGCGAGATGCACAAAGAATATTACTCCCACAAGTGCAAGTGTTTGGTGGAGTCTTCATTCCTTCTCCACGAGATGGATTGATGCGGAGCATCCTACGGACATCACCATGTCAAGAGTCCATTTGGCAAGTGACACGTGCGACATCTACTTCACATACACAAAGGTGAATCATCTCCTTTACACGTGCTCACTTGACACTCTCGAGGATGGTATACTACTTGACACTTCTCCCGTGTGCATGCATAGGTATTGTCGGAGCTTCACGGACGTCAAGGAGGAGTGCAAGCGCCAAGAAACGACTACACCGTCCGCGAGGGAAGCGTGGAAGAGAAGACGGAAGAAAGGAGAAGAAGACTGGAGTTACCCGGATCATCCGGACACCCAGCCGGACGATCCGGACCGAGCCCGGATGATCCGGATGATCTCCCGGACGATCCGGCTAATGTGCCCGACGACTACGAAGCTGCCCGACGGCGGATCATCCGGACGGTCGCCGGATCATCCGGACCCCGACACCGGATCATCCGGGCCACCATCCGGATCATCCGGACCCTCCTCGTCGTGACTTGGGCCAAGCCCGTGTACCTCTTCGCCCTCACTTACCCCTTCGCCCCTTGGGCTATAAATAAACCTCCTCCACCTCCTTTCTAGGGTTAGCAAAGTGATAGCTCATTCTTAGGTGAGCTTTGCTCCTACCTATCTCTACTCTTGAGAGAGAGAGACCACTACTCCATTGGAGGCCAAGACCTCCATCTAGGAGAAGATCCTGCGGGATATCATCAAGACCTCCATCTAGGAGAAGATCCTGTGGGATATCATCAAGACCCCCTTGTGGGAAGATCCATCTAGGATATAATCAAGACCTCCTCTTGGAGATGAACCTTACCTTGTATCTTTCCCTTTGTTGTTCATGTACCTTGTGGATCTTGTGTGTTTGATTGTCTAGTGGATGTGTGATTTGGACTTGTTCTTGAGTGTTTCCCCTTGTGATATCTCCCCGTTCTTCCCCATCTTCATCGTGCTCTTCGAGGGATCCCACTCCAAACGTGAAAGATGGCCGCTATAGGGTTCCACCCTACATCATATGGTATCATGAGCCACGTTGATCACGTTTTTGGAGCCCCTCCCACCGTTTTCTAGCCTTCTTTTGCTTGATTTCGTCCTAAAATCCGAAAATTCCCACCAAAAATAGCCCCAACATTTTTTGTGATTTGTTGGTTTGATGATGTTTTGTTGATTTTGATCCATGGATTTGCTTGGTTTCAAGTGGATCTAGCATTTCCCCAAGTTTCCCCACCTTCCATCCACAAAATCTCGTCAATTTTGCCCCCAAAATCCCCATTTCCGCCCCAAAATCGGACTCCACGAGCAAATCCCGAGCGGATTGACCAGCCCGGATCATCCGGACCATCTCCCGGATCATTCGGACATCACCCGGATCAGCTGGACGCCCCCCGGACGTCCGGATAACCCATGCGCTCAATTTCCAGAACCGGAGCTGACGAACCCGGATCATCCGGATTTCCTCCCGGATCATCCGGACCTCCTCCCGGATGTCCGGTTAACCCTGAAACTGACAGTGACAGATTTTTGTTTTGACCATAACTAATTCATCCGGAGTCCTTTTTTGACGTTCTTTAGCTCGTTTTGAAGCTCTTGACAACCCCCATCCCACAAAAATACCACCAACATCATTTGACTCCATCATAATTTCTGAAATTTGGCAAGTTTGCCTAGGCCTTCCACCATCTCATCCGCATAGCCACCACCGACTTCCGCAACCTAACCCATTTTGTTCCCCATAGCATTTGAGGTTGTTTGAGTAGTGACTTGAGTCTCCTAAGGTGTTTCGGCTACTTAGGGACGGTTGCTTCTTCATCAACCACCACCACCACCACTTCCACATAACCTTCCCACCATACACTTCGGCCTCAGCCAACTTAACCCAATAGTTGTTTGAGCTTGTTTGAGTTGTGGCTTGTGTCTCCTAAGGTGTTTCGGCTACTTAGGGACGGCAACTTCAACTCCGACTCGTGTATAGCCCATCATCCCACCTCCGCATTGCCAAGTGCAAACCACCACCGCTTTCCGCTACCACCATTTTGACATTTGTCATTTGAGATTTTGAGTTTGCGGTTTTTCTGTTTCCTAAGGTGTTTCGGCTACTTAGGGACGAGTCTCCATCATCTTGGTATCTACACCAAGGACACCGCCACTCATCATCGCAAAGGACGGTAACCTCGACGACACCTTTGTATATTCCCTTGCAATTGCATTGTTAACCCCTAGCCCATTTTGCGTTACTTGCCTATCGAGACTAGCCATTTGAGTATTGCCGGCCATGTTACTTGTGCACATTAGTGATCTACACCTTCCATTGCATACATACCATATCATATTGGTATCATATCATCCATTGTGCCTCAAGTTTGTTCCCGCATATACACAATTACTATCTTGGTTTGTGCATTGTGCAAAAGTGGCCATAGAAAAAAAAGAGAAAAAGCTTTTAAGCAAAAAGAGAGCAAAGAGCTCATGAGCAAGTGCCATAGCATCATACCCCATTGCACATAAGATTGTCAAATCTACATCATATGATATCATGCTTGAAAGAAACACCGGGAACCATACATATATAGCATACTTGGGATAGAAAGTTTATCCATTTTGCATCTTATAGGTTGTGCACAAGTGTCGTATCCGCCTATTGAGCAATCGTGCTATCGTCTCTCTTGAGTTGTGCAACACGAGCGTTTTGGTGGATTCCACATTTTGAGCTCTTTCCTTGGTTGCACGACCCCATTTATCTATCCGTGTGTGTGTTTCCGTGTACCTTTCATTGCTATTGGTCTACTTGTTTCACTTGCGAATTTGTGAATCTTTTTCAACATTTTTGACTCTTACTAACATTTTGCATCAAATTTTTGTGCCACTATCCTCACCGAGCTCTACCATAAGCCTTTACTTGTAGGTGTGAGTGAACAAGTCCGGTACCAATTCCACTATTCTTTCATCTCACATTGAGTGAAACGGGATACATCCTCAACTTTGGGAAAAGGTAACTTGGTATTGTTTATCTCATTTCCTACTCACCTCTACTCGGGTCTTGTGATGGATAGGCAAGGCATTTCATCTTCGGTCTACAACAACAACGACGAGTTCGATGCCATGAACAACAACTACGACGCCAAGATGGACAAGCGCATGGAGGAGATCAAGGCCCTAATCAAGTCCTACAAGCGATCTTCCTCATCTTCGAGAAGACGCCAAGAGCACATGCTTCCGAGCTACCATCTCCGCAAGATCACATCGGCATCGACACCATCACCAACAAGAACGTGAAGGTCAAGAGCTCTACATCAACAACCGCCAATGACTTCACCATCTCCTTGGCATCTTCGCCAAGCGACTTCAAGGCATCTTCGCCTACGGACATACGGCATCTTCGCCAACAAGAACCTCAAGACTACACCCAAGAGAAGCTACCCAAGCTCAAGTCCGCGACTTCCACGAGCTACTACGACCTCGACACCGACCACAAGATTCCTTTCTATGGGACTCAAGAACCCGAGGAGTACCTCGAGTGGGAGGGTTTGATGGACGACTACCTCAAGCTACATCAAGTTCGTCCCGAAGATCAAGTGAAGTGCGCCACAAGAAACTTCCACGACTACGCATTGGCATGGTGGCTTCACACACCTTCGGAGAGCTACGAGATGAGTTGGCCCAAGACGAAGAGAGCTTTACGGCGAGAGTTTGTGCCTCCAACCTACACGAAACAACTTCGACGCCAATTGGAGAACACCACCCAAGGATCCAAGTCCATCGACAAGTACTTCAAGGAGATGATGATTGCCTTGCGACGAGCCGGCGTGGACGACCCCATTTCGATGAAGTTCCACTTCATGATGGGATTGCACAACGACATCTCCAAGACCATCTTCCTCGAGAACTACAAGTCCATCGACGACTACTACATTGGTGCTCTCAAGGCGGAACAAGAACTCATGAAGGGCCAAAGCTTCTCCACCCCAAGCAAACTTCGCGGCGACCAAGCTCTACGACAAGCATGAGGCTAGTACCACCAAGATGTCCAAGCCCGACGAGCTCCAAGACGATGCTCCCAACGACCAAAATTTGGAGGCGAGCGACAAGGTGGCGAGCAAGGATGATGCTTCCATCTTAGGAGGCGAGAGTGATGATGTGCCATCTTCGGCCGTCATCCACGGCAAGAGTGATGATGTGCCATCTTCGGCCTTCATCCACGGCGACCACGACGAGATGGTTGAGCATGGGATTCTCCCTTCGACCACGTCAACGTATGATGACTTGAGTGACTTGTGCCACCATATTGAGAGTGAGAGTGACTTCACCACTAGCCCCATACATGATGAGTTGCCACAATTCCCATGTGAGGAGAGCCACAACCCCCACCACTTGAGTGAGATGAGTGACTCCACCATACGTGAGTTTGAGTGCACCTATTTTGAGGGAGTGAGTGAACCACCACATAGAGAGAGTGAGATAGTTGATAGGTCTCGTGAGGCCATTTGCATTTCTAACAACTTGACCTCTACCTCTATTGTGTCTTCTCGTTTGGTGCTAGGTCCCATTGATGATGACGCCGATCCTCGATTTACTTCGTCCTCCCTTTGGACAAGACGATGGCCATGGTGGATTATGATGCACCACCCACATGGTTCCATCAAGATGATGATGATGACCACCATTTGGTCTTTCCCACCTCACCTACACCACTTGAGTGGAATGACAAAGGTAACATAGGTGAAGGTGATGCTCTAGTCCCACTAGTGGACATTCTTGACATTGATTGCTTGCATGATGTTGATCCACCTATTGCCATGCTTCATGCTAGTATGATTTCCACATGCGATGATTTGCCCATTTATGATGAGTATGATGATTCTATTGTGGAGTCTATTAGTTGTGATGCCATGTTACATAGGATTTCTTGTGACAATTCTTTAGGTCACATCATGTTTGATAATCCGCTTGACTTGTCATATGCTATGCATGAGATCAACCATATGTCTTATTTGCAATCTCTTCATAGTGACTATGCATATGCCATTAAAATAAACCCAATTTGCACATATGGCATAGATGACAAGCCCATGGTTATTGGCATTTGTTTTTCTTGTGATGATATTGATATGCTCCCTTTGCATCATTTATCTCATATGCCATGCCATGACCACCTAGCTTCGGATATGCATTGTTTTGGATGTTGTCCATTTTCTCCATATGATAACTCCGCTATTGCTCATGAGGAGGCCACCATAGTTTCCTCGTACATTTTAGGAGATTTTGACCCATCCCATTCATTGCATGATCCCCATACTTGTGTCCACCATATGCTCCCCATGAATAAACATGGTTTTGGTGTGCCATATACTTGTTTGCTCAATTTGTGTCCCCATCGTGTCATACATAACAACTATTCTTTCATGATGGATGACATGTTCCTATGCCATGCATCAAATTTCTTTGAGCGATGCTTATCTTGTGCTAACTCACACGTGCACATACACATCATGATGGATGATGTGTACATTTACCACGCACACAATTTCTTTGGTTTGTGTCTCTTTTGTGCAGGTACCCATGAATACTTGTCAACCTCGCAATCCCACGAGTTGACAAAACGAGCTCTAGAGAACAACGATGATTTGGTATCCCATGGATTGTCTTTCCCATCGCTCTCTTCGCGCAAAAACTTCGCGCATTCATTCTACATGGCCCTCACTTGGCTATGGGTTATTGTTCATTACATATCATACACCCATCTTGCCATGTTCACTTTGCATGCTATGCTTGCTTCTATGCCCTTGCCATGCAATTATGACCCTTGTTTGCATCTACCCATGATTCTCCATTATGATATTCCTAGGTGTATTTGCATGCTTGGTGGAGATCCTTGTTGCTATTGCCATGTTTATCATGTGCCCCATGCTATTGTCCTCATATCTTGCTTTCATGATTGTGCTATGACATGTGAATTCTTCATGCCCACTATTTGCACCAAGGACATGCTTGCCATGATTCCTTCTAGTATGTTGCATCTTCGCACTACTAGCATACTTGACTTGATTGCTATGATTGCTTGCTATGTTGCATCACCCATGTTCCACTACTTGCTTTCTTGGGTTGATGACATATATGCTCATGCCTCTCACATGCGTTGTCTCTTGTGTCATACTTGCTCATCTCATGCGGTTGATGACAACCATCTATATGCTTTGCATATGATTCATATTGCTTCGTGTCATATATCTCCATGTGTTGCATCTCTCATGCTAGATGATTTGCCATGTATTGAGTGCAACAATGCTTATAGTCTTGCTCATGAGATTGCCCCCATAGCATTCTCACACATGTTTGGAGATTTTGACATATTCCTTGTGAAGCATGCTTGTCTTACCTCTTTGCACCATATACCTAGTGTCATGAATATTGCCATTGGCAATTAGCATCATATTATTCATGCGCTTGTGCTTCTAATGGTTATGTGCAAGAGAAGAGAACCATCATGATGGATGATGTGTTTATCTACCATGCGCATGCGCTATTTGTTTTGTTGTGTGCATGTGTAGGATACTTGGACTTTGTGTCGACTTCCACTTCACGTGAGTTGACCATTCGAGCTCTTGAGAGCGAGCCTCATATATTCTACCACGACTCGCTTCTACACCGGATTTTCTTCCACTTCGGCATTGTGAAGAATGCACAAGGACACACTTTCAAGGTGACATCCTTCTTGAGCTTGGATATTGTGGATCATACTTCATGTGTTGCTTGCACCATTTGCACGCATATTAGAGATATTGCTTTCTACCATGATTGCCATATTTCCATGCTTCATGACATATATACCTTGTGTGTTGCATCCAATTCTTGGACTACTTGCTACTATCATATGGTTGGTTGCACCAATATCATTTCTTCACATATGCCATGTCCCTTTGCTTATCACATGCTTGACTCGATTGCCTCACACATGATGAACAATTGCTCTTTCCATTGTGTTGAGTGCCACGATATCTTCACTACACCCTATGCACGTTATGCTTGAATTGTCTTGCACTTGCCCCATGTGTTTAGACATTTCACTATATTTGGTGTTGTGAATGACTCTTATGCCTACCATAGACCGTTCATTGGGCTCTTTATGCATGCTTGCTATGACCTTGAGGTAGATGCTTGTTCACTTATCACATATATTTGCATCTTGACCTCCCATTTACATGCTTGTCCCCATGATATCTTTCCTTGTGCTCAATTTATGTGCTTACATGCCATGTCACAATCCTTTGTCAAACCATATGCTATGCTTGATGACAACACTTGTTTGGTAAGTCACCTCTTGAATGCTTGGTTTTGCACTAATGCTAACCACATTTGTTTTTCCAAGTGTTTGTTGTCCTTGATCATTTTGAAGGAATCCCAAGATGGTGCGACATTGGAGAGTGCCCATTGCGAGCATGAAGATGACGAGTACTTGGTGAACGTCCACCTCATGGCGAAGCCATCTCTTTCCCATGGTGATTTGGTTTTCGATCCGAGGTCGGATCTTTCCCAAGGGGGAGGGGATGATGCGGAGCATCCTACGGACATCACCATGTCAAGAGTCCATTTGGCAAGTGACACGTGCGACATCTACTTCACATACACAAAGGTGAATCATCTCCTTTACACGTGCTCACTTGACACTCTCGAGGATGGTATACTACTTGACACTTCTCCCGTCTGCATGCATAGGTATTGTCGGAGCTTCACGGACGTCAAGGAGGAGTGCAAGCGCCAAGGAACGACTACACCGTCCGCGAGGGAAGCGTGGAAGAGAAGACGGAAGAAAGGAGAAGAAGACTGGAGTTACCCGGATCATCCGGACACCCAGCCGGACGATCCGGACCGAGCCCGGACGATCCGGATGATCTCCCGGACGATCCGGCTAATGTGCCCGACGACTACAGAAGCTGCCCGACGAAGCCGGATCATCCGGACGGTCGCCCGGATCATCCGGACCCCCGACACCCGGATCATCCGGGCCACCATCCGGATCATCCGGACCCCGCCTGCGTGCGTGACTTGGGCCGAAGCCCGTGTACCCCTTCGCCCCTCACTTACCCCTTCGCCCCTTGGGCTATAAATAGACCTCCTCCACCTCCTTTCTAGGGTTAGCAAAGTGATAGCTCATTCTTAGGTGAGCTTTGCTCCTACCTATCTCTACTCTTGAGAGAGAGAGACCACTACTCCATTGGAGGCCAAGACCTCCATCTAGGAGAAGATCCTGCGGGATATCATCAAGACCTCCATCTAGGAGAAGATCCTGTGGGATATCATCAAGACCCCCTTGTGGGAAGATCCATCTAGGATATCATTAAGACCTCCTCTTGGAGATGAACCTTACCTTGTATCTTTCCCTTTGTTGTTCATGTACCTTGTGGATCTTGTGAGTTTGATTGTCTAGTGGATGTGTGATTTGGACTTGTTCTTGAGTGTTTCCCCTTGTGATTTCTCCCCGTTCTTCCCGTGTTCATCGTGCTCTTCGAGGGATCCCACTCCAAACGTGAAAGATCGCCGCTATAGGGTTCCACCATACATCATGGATTCTCATGGCCTGCAGATGTGGTCCTTTATATGCTGGTAACATGGTAGGCGACCAATCTTTGTAGGGAGATTCCGAATCTAATTATTAGTAGAGAAAAAATGGCTTCACTATTGTGTTGACACTCTTGACCTTGTTTACCTACATATATGCCCACTTTTTACACCTGATTCAACGTTCTATCTCTTCGACGTGTTTTATTCCTCTTGTACAAAAAAATTTTTGGTTTCATGGAGGGTGGATGTGCTCCAACAACAAGATGTTTAGCTTGTTTGTCGTTATAGGTTCGCATGGAATTATCCACAAACCGATTACATGCTACTTGTTTTTACTTTGGGGATTGTGAGAGTCTGTTGTTGCTTTTTTACTGCAAAATGTTGATGGGACCCAAATCCACTAGGAAGCCTATCCCATTTTCCTTTCCATCCTTGTGCCTAAGCATCATAATGATGCTTAAGTTTCCTTTGTTCAAATTGGTCACCATGAGTAGATCATTTTTTCCCAATCCCATGACGTAAGAAAGTAATTTATGGGCATCACACCAGATAATTTTCATAACTATGTGGTATTAGATGTTTTATTACAGATCTCAGAGATTCCCTATAATAGGCTTATCGATTGATAGTCATTTCCCATTGATTAATTTCTTTTTGTACGTGATAACTAGTGTACTTTCTATTGAAAGCATCGAGTTTATTCTAATAAAATTGTTAAAACCACGATTTGGGTCCATTTGTGCCAACCATCTCTATTGAAATTGATGAGTGAACAAGGCTCAAACATGCATTGTGGGAAGAATATGAAGAGTTCACATCTCTATAGGATGGGAGCTAATACCTAATAGGCCACAATCTTTGGAGGATGAGCGTTGATATGCATATTCTTTTCACCATAGTCCAGGGGAGGCCAACATGATAGAATGATGGCACACAATCTGGCGAGACATGCTTTTGATTCGAACCATACAGTAGTATGGGTGGGTAATCCCCCATCTTTTATCTGACAGGATGTAATAAACGATGTAACTCTTTTCAAGTTTAAATAAAGTGGGCTGTATGGCACTCCCCTAAAAAACTAACCAGGCTGTGACGGCGGTGTTTGCTGAAGGGGAGCACCCTGGTTGACTAGAAGAGGTGCTTTGCCTGCTTTCTGCAGTACCGGAGGAGGAACTCCAACCCTGCCCACTCGACGCCGGATCAGACTTGGCCGGTTAACCGCTTTCACATCGACAGTCATGTCATCAAATTTTTCCAGAATCCCCGCGGACGATTTCTGACGCTCCTCCATACGATCCAACACCAGGATAATTTGAGCAGAAGGCTTACCGGATTAGAAGGCGCCGTTGCACCTTTTGCAGTGGAAAACTATGAGTCTGATCTCGTGGATTTGAGCGCGAGCGAGGCGATCTAAGGCTCTGATTAGTGATTACCAGTTTGTCATGGGGCCTGGATCATACTCCTAGATTCATAAATCATCAAGTTATATCAGACATTTGAGGTGGGGAACAGAGTACATCTGCACATGCGAGAATGAGAGGAGAATTTGGGAGAGTTTCAGAGAAACACACAGGAAGAAGCTGAGAGAAACAGAGAGAAAGTGAGTTCAGAGACCAATTTACAGCTTACCTCCACCCACACGGCATCTGCCTGTATTTATATCAAGCGCCTACCCCCACTTACAAGCTGTGCAAGGGACCCACCAAGCTAGCTCACAGAGCCAACTACTTGCTGCTTACTCTGAATCTTTGCCTGACAGACGACTTGGTTCAGCTCTATTATAGGACATGGTAACTCGCTATCCGCCCTCATAGGTGAAGTCATGAAACTGGGGGCATGTAACATTGAACCTGTCGAGAGCCTAACAATTTTAACAACCGTATCATTGCCTTAGATGGATTGCTAATATCCCGATGTCTCCTATTCCGGCAAGTCCATACATCTCCCTGGTTCATAACTTATGGTCTCCACTATCTACTGGCACTTGTCTTATGTGCAACTGTATATGCCCGCCAATAAGAGAATCACTAGTTAAATGTGTGGACGGATAAGCAATATAGCTTGGTGAAGATGGAGTGGTGTATTTAAAGGGAGGGACAGACGGAGAACATTACTCTCAGGAGTGTAGGAGTTGGTGGAGTATTCATGCTGTCTCCACGAGGTGAATGCACATGGCTTGATTTGCAGTGGAAGGATAGAAATAACGATACTTTACAGGAAATGAGCACTGAAGTCAATCATCTATTGGAACAAAGCTGCTACCTCGGATTTAGACTCGCAGTCAAATTGGTCCTTGCAATTAATTTTCCTAGTCAGAAATCTGGGTTATGCATATCCCAATTTGAAGTTATCAATGAAACTATGTGCAGTCTTTGCCTACAACAACTAATTAAGTTAGGGTTTAGCAGTTTAGGTGTACTAGTCGCCTACCCCTACATTCACATAGGTTTTTATTACTCCTACTTAAGGTTATCTTTGAATATACTACTTCATCCATTCGTGCATAGATGGATTTCTAAAACTTGTGCAGTTAAGTTTTTGTAACTTTGAGGACTTCTGTCTAAAAAAATACATAGATTGGTAAGAAAAATATAGTATCATTTATTTTGCTTTTATAAGAATTCATAAGTGTTCATTTTTTTTTTTAATAATGCACTTAAAGAAACTTCATACACCCATATCTACAAAAAAAAATGTGGAACACTGGTATTCGTGGGAGAGTTTTCTTTTTAAATGATTGTCTTGTAGGCAAGTCAAAGATCACCATGCATGGACGCCACCCGAGCTTCTCCCTGCCGCGGCTGGCCCAGCCCCCTTCGGCGAGGCCGAGCTTTCGTGCGCCCACACCCCAGCCCACTCCAATGCGGCCAGGCGCCCGCCGTGTGCACCCCTGCCTGCTCCGGCGAGGCCGAGCCCCCAAGCGCCCGCACCCCTTGCCTGCTCTAGTGAGGCCGAGCCCCACATGCCTGCTTCATCAGGGCCGAGCCCAGCGTGCCCATCCCTCTGCCCCATCCCGCTCTGCCTGCTCCGGCAAGGACGATTCGCAGCGCGCCCGCCCATCAAGGTCGAGATCCGGCGCGCCCGCGCCCCTGCCCGCTCCAGCGAGGTCGAGATCTAGCCCACCCGCGCCCCTGCCCGCTCCAGTGAGGCCGAGCTCCCTGTGGTGCTCGATTTGGTCGCCGCCTCGAGAGTAGACGTGCCCATTGCCTGTTTGTTGAAATGCATAAAAAAGATAGATAAAATACTTTGGTCGTTGATAGGTGGAACCGTTGTCCAACTCAGCATGTTATCCACGCAAGCACGCCATGTCCGCCCAACAAGTGGGCACAACTTGTTAGTTTCGTTATTAGAACAAGCTAACGGAAGAATCAGTGTGAGTCATTACTCACTTGCCACATAGTTGGTGTTTTTTTTGACAAAAACGGTGGCAGTCCGTTACCCTGGTCACAAATTTGGTGGTTTTGGGCAATTTAATCGCTTGTATACATGTGCTAGCTAGGGCAACCTTTTTGTGACAAGAGGAAGAACTCACGTCTTTGAAGGATGAGAATTGACTGGCCACAAAAGAATATGGGGCAACTAGTTCATTTTCCCTCCTTCACCTTTCAGTCTTGTGGGGCAACTAGTTTTGGCACACTAGTGACTTGATGCAGCTAGCTTTCCTTGTGGAGCTTAGCCCTCCCACCTTCCGTTTTGTCTCAACGGCACGTACCACCCGATCTTCGACAGAACTCCTAAAAAAGTGTTCCGTCCAGGAGCAAACACAAGTGAAAACGTATTTGCCAATGTCCTGATGCCTCCGATTTCCGCATTATGTCCATACAAATCTCTCCGGTTCATTTATCATGGTATACACTCTCTTTTTGTGGCGGGCACCTATCTTATGAATCACTAGTTAGAAACTGCGGGTGGAGGAACAATTACATTTTTTGTGAAGATGGATATGTATATATAAAGGGCGAGATGCACAAAGAACATTACTCACACACGTGTGTAAGTTTGGTGGAGTCTTCATTCTTTCTCCACAACATGAGTGCTCATGGCCTACTGTAGCTACAGGTGTGGTCCTTTATATGCTGGTAACTTGGTAGGCGCCCAGTCTTCGTAGGGAGATTTGAATCTGATTATTAGTACACAAAATGGCTTCACTATCGTATTGACACTCTTGACCTTCTTTACCTCCATATATGGCCACTTATATATATACACCGGCTTCAACCCTCTATCTCTTCGACGTGTTTTCTCCCTCTTGTACATTTTTTTTGGTTCATGGAAGGTGGATGTGCTCCGACAACAAGACGTTTAGCTTGTTTGTCGTTATAGGTTCGCATGGAGTTATCCAAAAACCGATTACATGCTACTTGTCTTTACTTTGGGGATGGTGACAGACTGTTGTTGCTTTTTTACTGCAAAATGCTGATGGGTTCCAAATCCAGCAGGAAGCCTGTCCCATTTAAAAATAATCATCCTTGTGCCTAAGAATCATAATAATGATTAAGTTTCCTTTGTTCAAATTGGTCACCATGAGTAGGATCATTTTTCCCAATCCCATGACATAAGAAACTAAATTATGGGCATCACACCAGATAATTTTCATAATTATGTGGTAATAGAAGTTATATTACAGATCTTAGAGACTCCCTATAATAGGCTTATCGATTGAAAGCGTCGAGTTTATTCTAATAAAATTGTTTAAACAATGATTTGAGTCCATTTGAGGCAACCATCTCTATTGAAATTGATGAGTGACACAAGGCTCAAACATGCATTGTGGGAAGAATATGAAGAGTTCACATCTCTGTAGGATGGGAGTTAATAGGCCACAATCTTTGGAGGACAAGCGTTGATATGCATATTCTTTTCAACATAGTCCACGGGAGGCCAACATGATACATTGATGGTCTTGCAAGACATGCTTTTCATTCAAACAATACAGTAGTATGGGAGGGTAATCCCCCGTCTATTAGAGCATCTCCAGTTGTTCGGCCCCCCGGGGACTTGAAATATCGCCGCTTGGGGGCCAGCCGGCGGTAATTTCGGGGGGTGGTTTCCCAGCCAACCCCCCAAAGGTCGCCCCCCAGCCAGCGATTTCGTCCCAAATTCGGCTCTCGTCAGCACAAATTCAACATATACTAACTTTTATCACATAGTTCATCACAGAAATCAATACAAATCAAATAGTTCAACGAAGCAAACTCATAATTCAAACTCAAATTATAACTCATAGTTCATCACACGTCGAACTAGGCGTTGCCCTTGAGCCTCCATAGGCCAGATCGTGTTGCATTTCTTGATGCACCTGTGGGTCTTGGATCTCCTCACGCATATTGGGGAAGGCAGCCCATGATGCTGGTAGCTGGTGATCAACTTGGGCAAGAGGACCCTGCCTGTAATATGGTTCGGTGTCGAACACTGGCTCTTTCTGCTCGTTCTCAATAATGATGTTGTGCAAGATGACACAACAAGTCATGACTTCCCACATTTGATCTTTCGACCAGGTCAGATCGGCGTACCAGACAACAGCAAATCGAGATTGGAGCACACTAAATGCCCGCTCGACATCCTTCTCACAAGCCTCCTGACACTTGCCAAAGTAGGACTTCTTGCCTCCTGGTACAGGGTTTGAGATAGTTTTCACAAATGTGGACCATCTCGGATAAATGCCATCAGCTAGGTAGTATCCCTTGTTATAGTGGTGCCCATGGACCTCGAAGTTCACTGGAGTAGCATGATCTTCTACAAGCTTGGCAAAGACTTTCGAGCACTGCGGTACGTTGATGTCATTGTGAGTTCCTGGCATACCAAAGAAGGAGTGCCAAATCCAGAGGCCCAGTGTGGCCACTGCCTCAAGTAACACACTGCAAGCTCCTTTGGCGCCTTTGTACATCCCTTGCGAAGCAAATGGACACTTTTTCCATGCCCAGTGCATGCAGTCGATGCTTACAAGCATCCCAGGAAATCCTCTTGCTACATTTTGTGCTACAATCCGAGAATGTCTTCAGCATTGGGTGATCACAAGTATTCTGGTCCAAACACTGTCACCACTGCCCTGCAGAACTTGTACAAACACTCAATGGTCACTAGTAGAAAAGGGGGCAATGGTCCAGGCCGGGTCAGCCCATTAGTCCCGGTTCAGTCCAGAACCGGGACCCATGGGGGCATTGGACCCGGTTATTGAGACTCGGGCCCGGCCGGGCCATGTGGGCCCTTGGTCCCGGTTTGTCTGGCCCCTTTGGTCCCGGTTGGTGGGACGAACCGGGACCAATGGGCCTCGCTCCTGGCCCACCACCTTTGGTCCCAGTTGGTGACTTGAACCGGGACCAAAGGCTGCCCTTTAGTCCCGGTTCATGCCACCAACTGGGACCAATGAGGTGCCTATATATACCCCCTAGCGTAAGAGCAGAGCACACTGCTCTGTTTTTTCTGGCCGCCGAGGGGGAGAGGGCTTGGTGGTGCTCTATCTCACCTCCTATGCACACAAGGTGTTCGATGGAATGCCCGAGCCACACTACTTAAGCTTTCTCCTCTCCAAGCTCGACCTCCAAGCTCCATTTTCCTCAATACTTGTCTAGGTTTAGCGGTCCGTCACGCCCCGTCCCCGTCTTCACCACCGTCAAAAGTTAGGTCTAGTGCTTTGACACATTTAGTACATAACATAATATATATAAGAAAAGCATTAAAGGCGAAGGGCATTCTATTGTACAGCTACTTTGGTATAGTTACAAAGGTAACCGGTAGATGACTGTTGAATCGACAGTAGTTACGAAAGGGGGAAATAGCTCAGTTGGTTAGAGTGCTAGTCTGTCACGCCAGAAGTCGCGGGTTTGAACCCCATTTTCCCCGCCCAATCTTTCTTTCTTCCCAAGGTCATACCTCTGCCACTTTACCCTGAGTTTCACTAAGGCATATAGCCCCATTCGGGTTAGAGGAGCAAGCAGTGGGGAACATCTATTTATATGTGTGTTAGCATCAACAACATATTTTTGAAAGTAAATTACATCGATCCTCGGTGCTAGGTACTCAGGTAAGTAAATCCTGAGGATAGAACTAGAACAAGTAAGCTCATCGCACTATCAAGTCAGTCAGGAACTAGTCTGCCAAGCTTAAGAACAAGTGAAAAGTAAGCAAGTTGTCATCTAGTGAGGGCTAAAGGAAACAGAGAACATTCCCCTCTATTTGCCAATAGCTTTCGCCTTCCTCTCTTTCATTTCATGTCGGTTCAGCCGAGCCAATAGATTCCATAGGAGGGTTAGTTATAGATGTAGTAGCCTTTGATTAGGTCCTTTCAATAGATTTTCCGTAGCTATAATTCGGTAGACTTTTCGTAGCTTAGTACTGCTGATCGTTGACGCCCGCAACTGTACTTACGGCTGTACTTGTGAAAAGAGATAGAGCCATCTCGCTATGACTCAAAGATGGTCAAAAAGCTAATAGATGGGCCACAAAAGGTAGAGGAGAGGGGGTAAGAAAAGTAGACCTACTACTGGATACAAGATAGGGTATACATCTAAAAGGGTGAGATAGAGGAATGAAATGAGCCAGTGAAACAGTCCACGACCACAAGTATTGAGCTATAACCATAAAACTTGGGGAGTGCCTCAAGGAAATCCATTGAAATAGAAGACCCAGGTTGTAATGTAACAGACAACGGTTGAAGAAGACCAGTAGGAAGGGTGTGCTCACTCTTGTTGAGTTGACACACATTACAATGAAGAACAAACTTGTATGGAGAAAAATAAACCAGAAGGGACCCATTGTTTCTGTGCAAGTCGAACAATGATGGAAAAGCATCCAGTATGTAGCCGACATATGCCAACAACCCAAATGCACATATGCTAGTTAAGTTGAAACTCCTAAATTAAAGCGCAAGCAACAAAACTACTTTATTGAAGGCGCGGAGCGTTGAAGAAGAGCATAGCTCGATTAACACGACTAGGGGCAATATGGTTCATTTTCCTAGAACACCACAACAAATGTCCCTACTAGTTGTTGCCAGTGAAGCTGAAACCATGGCTACCCCTCAACATGCCTCTAGCTCTTATCCTAGGCCTGAACCGCCTGAACCTCCAATTACCGTACCATTGGTACTGAATACGACCACCACTCACACCTATTCCAGACCTTTAAACCCTTGACCACCTAGACCTCTAGTAGCAAAGCAACTAAAAGACCCAATCACAAAAATAACCCTCTCTATCCCCCTCAAAACCTTGGCACGAACACTTGTTTCCAGCCACCTATGGCCTTCCTCACAGCTCAAAACATGATAATATTAGACCTAATCCTGCACCTCCACCACCACAACCAAGACCCGATTCAATACCAAATATCCAATTTTCCCAACCAATACTTTTGCCCTATGCTCGAAATTCCATGAAACCAGAAGTGCCAATATATACTTACCTTAACCAACCGCTTCCAACTCAAGAGCATGACCCATACCAATACCTGCAAGAACAAAGGCTGCAAAATCAATATCTATGGGCAGCAGATACATCAACCTCCTAGAGTTTATTTTCCAATATTTGAAGGGGCCAGGTCTTGGATACAAAAGTGTGAACATTACTTTTCAGTGTACCTAGTTATGGATTTGTACAAGGTAGAAATTTCGTCTATGCACCTTAGGGGGAGAGCTGAAAGCTTGTACAACAGTTTCTTAGTGAATAGGGGACAAGTATCTTGGCAAGAGTGAATTCAAGAGATTGTAGAGAGGTTTGAGGTAAGAAATGTGGTTGGTGTAGGTTATGATTTAATCACTTAAGGCAAAGAGGAAGCCTAGAAGAGTACAAGTCACACACAATTGGCAGAATTGGGGGCTGCCATGTTGAGGTGCAATCCCTATTACGATGACAACCTTTTTCGACAAAGTTTTCTTGGGGGTAAGGGTATTGTAAATAGAGATAGATGTTTCATCCGGTTCTGAGAAACAATTCGGCAACCCAGCTCTTCCCTTTGCCTCTTCCACATCTATTTTTGAAACTTGATTCGGTTGAGTTTGAAGCAAGGATCTAATCAGATAACACTTTGTTCTCCAATGAATGGAGGTGGAATAATTTATTGAGATAGAGAAAGCTACATCTCGACTTTATTCAAATGAAAGAAAAATGTTAGTCCTGCTCCTGGACTTCCAATTCCAAGTAGTAGTAACGGAAAGGAACAGGTTTGCGAGAACTTTTTCATGTCTTTCTTATAGCGATTGTTGAAAGTCAGTGAATGCCCTGGCTTCAATGAATGAAGGCCGATGGGGTACGAAGTGGAGATGATGTCGTCGTGTCATTGCTCGCGATTTCTTCACCGGGATTTGACTTACCAATGTGAAAGGTACCGTGCTAGTGGTTCTATCATTTAGATAGAGAGTGATCTTTCCTTCTTGTCGAAGAAAGATATGAGGTTGGGAAGGGAAAGGGAGTAGAAACGTTTTCTAGCCTTGGGGCGAAGGGCTGAGAGTTCTGTGATCCAGTTCTCTGAGCATACATAGGTTGAGGATGGAACTCCTATAGCAATCGATGTGGAAAAAGGCAACAACCGAGAATACAAAGCAGAAAAAGTGAGTGAGATCTTGACATTCTATTGTCATACAACATACAAGTATTTAGTAAAATCAGAAAGAGCCCTGGGATTTGACCGAAACGGCATAATTGAAAGCTCTCGTCTAGTCGCTCACCTAAGAAATGGTACCGGGTTGCTCCGTGATGACGAATAAGCAACCCAGCCCAATCCTTGCTTTCATAGAAAAAGGTGAATTTACTCTAATATTCGTTCAATGACTCAATATTTAGTAATCAAATCGAGAATAAAGAGAGAGTCCTCACCTCAATATCGTCAACAATGACCTGGCAAGTGAAGTAAAGTAAAAGCAAAGTAGAGCCCGGTTGATGTCAAACGTTTTCAAATCTTACCCACCATATCCATACATGCATGTTACTAGATGAAAAGTAAAAAATAAAGCAATGATGGTTTTCATCAGAGCCACTTTACAACCGGTTTAGCAACTTCTTCATGCCCCTATGAACGAAATATTTGGAGTTTGACAACTGGTTGACGCCGGTTGATACTCGAATGAATATATCGCCGGTAGATAATTGCTTTTCTAATGAGGTGGACACTTTTGCATGTTAAGGTTTCCACTTCAAACCATCCAAATTAACACTTCAATTTCTCATTGTTGACACGGTTTTCACTTGACCTCATTCAAACTGACACTTATGTATCTATCTAGGCGGGCGGGCACTTAACCAAACTCAGGTTGACACAAACTATACAAAAGTCTTAATTAGGGTGTTTTTTTTTCTGATCAACCTGAAACTCTGAACAGAACCGACCCTGACTAGACCTTTTCCCAAGCAACTCCAAATACTGGAAAATCTGAATGAAATTCGAGAAGTGAAATCAGAGCATGTTTCTAAATTTGTGATAACTACTTATTTATGAATGAGAAATGCTTCATGCGAGCACCCTTGGCAGCCTGCTTTTGAGACAGGGAGGCCATGCTTGTATCTATACTTTTCATCATTGGTCTGGTCTACTCGTACCCCACCCCACAAGGTACATCTTCGACTACCGTGCTTCTATCTTGACGCTATACATTCAGTTCAGTCAGTCTCAGAGACTTATCCTTCAGGAAAAGGTAATCCACCCATATTGGACTTTTCTTCACCTGGCCTCGCGGATTCAATACCGAATTCTCTTCGCATACCGGCCTGCTAATTCTGGGATTAGCTGTTCTCAATGACTGGTGGATGCCTCTTTTCTACCTTAGAAATAGTTTTTTATGTACCTTCTCCCTCTCTACACCTTTTTTCCGCCTCGCCGCCCAGAAAGACCTATAGAGGAAGGAAGAATTCAGTCCGTATACTCCAAGCACCGTAACTATCGCACTTTCCAAGCAACCCTCCAATGAAGAAAGTGCAATTTAAACAATCAAGAACGGAAAAATAATTAGACTCCCTCGTCAATTGTTTGGATTGGAATTTGGCTCCTCTACTCTAGTTGTCCTCTTCTATTTCGGGTAGTAGCTCCGCCCGTTCTGGTCCTTCCTTTACTGAATCTATTAGTAGTTTCACTTTTCGACATCTGCCTTTATTTAGGCATTGGTTGTAGGCATCCCCCTCTCTTCAATGAATTTCTGCGCCCAGTTCCTGAATATGATGCTTTCTACTTCAGCGGTAGGGTTGGCCTGAAGCCAGCCCATAGAATAGATACATGCGTGTTCTACATAGGAGTTCTTGTAGAACATGTTCCAATCAAACCTCTTTCCCCTTGTCTCCAGTTTTCAATACGAACAAGTGTCATCCTATTCTCCCATTGTTTGGATGGAATACCCACGTGGAGCTGACCTGCACTTTCCAAAGACAGGGGCAAGCCGATAATTTGTAGCCTCCCTGGTTGTTTTCTGGAAATTTCAGTAGAAGTGAAGCCCTGTAGGAGCTCCCTAAGGACTCTAGCCAAGACCTTTTTGGGACCCTGGGTAACTCGCGTGGACTTATCCCCTCTCGGTAAGCCGAAGACCATATCGTCTGCGTAGCGTGCGTAATAGAAGACTACGGCCCCATCTTCTCGGACGATTACCCTTTCAAGCTTGGCATCAAATATATGGAGAGAGCAGTGAATGAGGACAGGTTCAATCGGGCTTCCGAGCAGTATTCCTTGCTTCTGGCACGTGTAACTCTTACCTTTTCTATCTACGTGTGGTTTTCAAGAAAACCTATTTTATCAATCTATGGACTCCTTTCAATGACAGAGTCTTTGGAGCAAATTGGTTCAGGATTCTAAGGTTAGAAAATAGTTACCACTCAAGGGAGGAACATGATATGTGGAAGGCTATCCTGGTGGCTCAAGACTGACCGGTATACCTGGACCAGTTTACATTGAGCCATATTCATCAATTCGTCAGGCAATTTGGCCTCACACAATGTATCCCTATTCCACCAGACGCTTAATCAACCATGGAACACAAGAGAACCCTTATTATCAAAGAGAATTGCGTATTAAATAGATGAGAGAAATAGCGCTAATATGCACATCGAGTAAGTCATTACCTTCTATTCGATCTCCAGTATCGCTCATCAAGTACTTGATCAGATTCCTCTTTTTTCTTGCAATTGCAAAGTGGTGGAAAAAATTTGTATTTTGGTCACCATGTCGTAGCCAATTGGCTCTGCCCCGCTGGAGCAATGCTACTTCTTCTTGTTTAAACAGGTTCTCGAGCAGCATTCAAATTGACTTCCCCTGCTTGAGCGTAATGCCCGCCCCTGGTGTGGTGGAAAAAGCCTCATTTTCTATTCCTTTTAAAGCTGCTGATGCGAGCTACCGAACAAACAAGATTAGTACAATAAGCCACAACTAGCACAAGCTTTCGTGATTGCTTCTTTCTACCTTTCTCACTCCGGTAATTGCTCCTTCTCCAAAATATCACTACGGACAAGATGAGCTCATAGAAAAAGTTAGGGCAAGAGATGATAGCGACTCGCCAGACTCGAACTGGCATAGGCGGATCGGATCAAATGAAATTAGCCTTTCTTCCATCAACATGAATCTCTTTGATTTCGCAGTTCAAGAGGATGGTGGGGGCAACCTCTCTACATCTGCGGGCCGGTTGGCTAGCCAACTAACTCTACAAATGAAGAACTGATTACTCCACAACTATGAACCTACCATTCCCCGCCCTTGCCCATTATTTATTTTTGTATCACGCTGGGACTTTTCTTTTTTTGAGGAAAAATATGGAAGTAGAATCTCCTCTCTTTTAGAGGCATCTTCCAAATCCAAATGAAGATCAATGAGGTCTTTCAGAGAGCCGCTGCTCTTTCCAATAAATTCTAGGATCTCTTCGATCCTATGCGCAAAAGCAAGGTGTGATCCCGCGACCCCTCGATCGCTCTCAGAGTCAATCGGCCCAAACCGGGTTATGAGCTCAACGAAAAAAAAAGTATTTTTAGAAATTGCCTGCAAAACTGCCTTGCGAGGGTTAGCATCAGCGTCAGCGCCATCTCCCGAGGACATCTTTTGCGCATCTCCAATAGCGCATTGGCCCTATTTTCTCCTTCGTCTATTGGGGAAGAAGAAGAGGTGGAGTAGCAGCCGGATCTCATCCCTCCTGCGGACTTCCCCATACTCAAAGTGACTCTGAGAGATTGCGCTTCTCTACTAATCGCATTCTGTTCAATAATCACTGTTTTCATGATCGAATGACGAAATAGATATACGAACTGTATAGGATCATTCGCTGGGATGGGATAAGTGATTCTTTTATAGGATTCCAATGGGATCGTAGAATAAACTAAGGATGGAATAGGTATTTGTGATCAATCAGCTTCCAGTATGACCAAGGACTTTCTATCTGCATTCAGAATAACCACACAATCAGGTTGTTGGTTCAACCCAAAATTGATCTTCTTCTTTCTTGAACCGTTTTTTTTAATTTGCAAAAGAATTGATAAAAAACGCCCCGATCTTCCATTGAGAATCATCGAAACAATGAGAATTCACATTTCTTAAATAGCTCGCCATTTCTTCCGTTATCACATAAATAAATAAATGATTGGCCTTTAAAAAGAAGGAACGGCCTTTTTGACGATTGGGAGATCCTATAAAATGAAGAGCGTTTCGTAAACAAATCAGTGCTTGTCTGAATCGAGAATAGCAATTCCATTTCTTGAACCACGGATATAGACTTTGAAATGGTGATCAGCTACCCGATGGCCGAGATGTGCATTCGTACAAAGTAATTTAGTACATACTATCGAAAGCATTGTCATTCTGTGATTTGAGTTCCGGAGATACAGGTTGTAAGTTATGGGTAGTGCGGGTGAACTTTAAGATGGGATAGAATACGTAATATGGGAGTGGTTTAAGTGAGAGAATAGCTCCCTTACCAAATCAACTGAGCTATTTGCCATGTTTTTGACAAATGACCTAACTTTGACGTGATGTGCCCGGCTAGCCCGGATCATTCTTAGAGCAGTCGAGGTTACCGGAATTACGACCTTCCGTACAGGAACTGGCACTATTGTAACTTGCTATGGGCCTCCTGCCTTCTCGAAAGAAACTGGCTTTTGAAGAAATTACTCTATTTTCCGCATTTAGTTGAAGCGGATTCAAAGAGCTCTATAGAGCAAAGAAGGAGTATACTATACTGTAGCTGGATAAGCTAGATACCAAAAAAAATTATAAAGATTGAGGCAACCCATTTGAGGAAGAACCGGACGGACCCCTGTGGAGATGGCATAAACAATCCTTTGACGAACTTTCTGGTTAACATAGAATCTATGAGTTTTTTCTTCTAATTACTACTACTAACATTATTCAATCTTGTATCCAAGAATTTATTAAGCTCATCCCGCAAGAACATGTACACATCTGGGATTTTACCGTCTTAAGATGGAAGAAGATTCGTTCTCCTACCCATTTCTAAGTTAAGCAAGAGATAACTCATAATTTGATATGCACTCGCACTCGCATCTTGGGTCACTGGAACCTGATGATAATTACTCACTCCTTCATCCTGAGAAATAATCTTGGCTATGAAAAAAATGGATCACTAGCTTGCGCAGCAAATTGAATGAAACTTTCGTCCGAAGTAAACATTTCAGTCTGGTGTTTGTTATACCATTTAAGGGCATCATCTAAGTTCGAGAACTTTTGATACTTAAAGGCTGCAGCACATGCTAACTGTTGACTGAGATTCTTTTTTTTCCGACAGGTGGTTTTGTGCTTGAGGTGAGGATGATCGGCGGAAAAGAGTAATAAACTTTTTGACAAATCACGCTCATGAAAATGCAATACACCTGAACGGTAGATTCTACCACGGAAGTCCATGTATGCTGGCAAATAGAATTGATAACCTTCGTATGCAGACGCAAGTCGTATTACAAAATCTTCATAACTAGCCTGCTGCACCTGTTTTAATAATTTATTTAACAGTATGTTATAGCTACAAGCATTCTTAATACCTTTGACGTTATTGCAGTAGCACTCCCTCAATATGTCTGAGGCTTCTGTCGGATTCACGCGAGCCAGAGCATTTGGTAAAAGAAGCCCACACTCAACTAAACATTGACGATTCTTTTCGAGAAATCTCAAGAGCCTTTGTTTATTTCAAACGCTTGAGACTGAAGCCCATTCAAAATATCACACATCTGCTTGTATTCTGTTTTATGGAACTTTATATAGAAGTGGTTTAAGTCATGGGAACTTAATAGCCGAAAGTGATTCTAGATATCCCCCGTGGGTTTGCATAAGTAACCTCCTATCAGATCCGATAATGTATCAGGATCAGACCCCCTCTCTGCTGGTTGGCAATCCAAGGGCCTGGGTCAGGGCCTCAGGCCGTCGCCCCTGTGGCCCTGGCCCAGGGCTGGCGCTGAGAGAATGATGAACCCACTTTGGTAAACTTATTTCTAATTGTCAAAATAATCTAAAAAAGTATCACGCATACATCTTCACATTCTAAGTGCGCGTAGAAATTTTCACAGAAAAACACCTTTTTCTTTGGCCTGTGCGAAACAGATAAAAAATTGTCGTGAAATGCTATCAAGAAGCACTGAATTTGTCTTTTTTGCGGAGGCAAAACCAAAATAGATATTTTTTCACAAAACATTGTGCCACGCACACATGTTGCAAAGATGTGCGTGAAATTTTCTTTTGAAATTTTGACATTTAAAAACATGGTTAAAATGCATTTTCTGAACAGTGGGTTCATATGCCCATAGGTTCAGTACGTTCACACTTAGGTAGGGTGTAGCTTATTTTAGAAGCACCAAAAGAACTGGCCTAGACGAGTCGGTAGTTGAGGCGTATTTAGGCAATATGCTTAGAGTTCAGCTGGTTTTTACATTTTAACTCCTATCGGTAAGACCAACATTGTCATCCCTAGTAATGGGACGGGCATGAGGTGAAATAAAGCTCCCCAGCGGTGCAGGGTGAGGCAAACCTGCCACCTCGCTCCCAGGGGGTTATCTCAGTCCCGAGAAAGATGGACTTGCTGGCCGGCATCCACCAGAACACGGCAGTGACTGGGGCTGTGCGGTGGGGGCAGAAAGCGAAGACTCTGTGCTCTATTCCCCGGTGGAAACCTGCAATTGGTCGCGGCGTCAACACTGCATTGTTCATGGGGAGGCAGATGATAAGAAATTTGGTCGAAAGCTTGCTCCCACCATGCTGTTGATGGCAAGCTGAGGCGGTTGCTCTCTCGGATTGAAGAGGGAAAGCAGGGGAGGTTCTGGGCTCTCGGATTGAAGAGGGAGCACGTCATTGACTGGCCGCCATTCACGGCATGGAGACAGCACACATGGATTGGCTGCCATTCATCATTACTGTTTGCAAAAGTTTAGCGGTTGCCTTGTTTTCCAATTTCCATACGTGTTCTGTATGACGAATGGTTGTTATTTTCGTGGAAGGGATGTGTATGTGCTGGTCTTGTAAACTAACTTCAATTCGCAAATGAAGTTACAAAATATGTTTTCTTTCTTTTATTGGATGTGAATGCGGGGGTAGACATTATTTGACAACATCCACGTCAGGTATGTCTACAACTCCCGAAAAAGTCAGCTCAAAAATCGATGTACATTTAGAGATTCAAAAAGACAAATTTGAATGTGAATAGTGGCAGCTTTGGGTGAATAGTACTTTGACACTATTTACATCCGATTTTGTCCTTTTTTCTATTAATGTAAGTCCAATTAGGGGCTAATTCTTTTTGAAGTTGTACATTAGACATTGATGCGCATCTACAATTTTTTTGAGAATGTATGAAGATGTGTTTTGTTTCAACAAAATCAATCTCATTAATTCCAACTTAAGTGAGATGTCACACAAGTCTCCCCCGTCAATGCGGCTGCCAGGTTAGTACACCCCCACGCCAGAGAAGAGCCAAGCAAAAATATATTTTTTAACATTGCCAAGCAAATGGTGAATGGGCAAATGGACTAACACTCATGGATGAACTCGATCATATCACATGGTTCACCGAATCCGATCGCACCCTGTCCGGCGCAGCCACTGTCACATTGTACGTCTCTGCTACCTTGGAGACCATCGTCAGGGTCCTGGTCAGCGTGTGCCCGCGGATGCTTCCGTAGAAGATCACCACGAGAGCTGGATAGTCCAGATTCGCCATGCTGTATGGCAGCGTCGTCGTGCATTTGGGGAATTTAGGGTCGAACCACCGAATCTGTTGTATCATGTACTGGAGGCTGCTGAGGAAGTCCATGTAGTCCCGCGTGCCGGTGTCATGTTTCATGGAGAGTGGTGGGAGAACGAGCACGACATGGGCCACCAACATAGCCGTGTTGAAGGCATTCTCGACCCCACTATTGACGATGGCCTGCCGGTGTTATCCTCCGTCTTAGCCGTCGTCATCAGTGCCGAGCGTATCATCGCCTGCGTCCAGTTACCGTGCAGTTTTTTGATCAATGCGAGCATATCGGCGACGTGCGTACATGCCATCAATTTATAACGATGAACATATCCCATGCAGCAGCTTATAAAGTATATATATATATAGCGGTGGTGACCTACATAGGTATTGATCCATACCATGAAGGGGCGGGGGATATTGTCCCCTCGCAACTCTCCCAAACGTTCCTGGCAGCGGGCGAGCCAATATGGACTACAGACTCCGCTCTGCTATGGCCCAAGCTTCTTAGCGACGGGCCTATGCTCCTCGGTGTTTGAATTTTTTAGATGCCTTTGACGATGGCGATCTTGGACAGGTGCCTTTGTTCATCGAACACACATGATCCATGGTGGCGGCACCCATCATGGTCAACCACGGCGTGATATTCGTCACCGTGGACGCTCTGGGATAGTTGTTCCTGCCAGCCAGGAAGATGAAGACGCCGCGCCTCACCACACCAAAGATGGATATTGCCCCAACATTGTGGTATAGGGAGTCGGGGGTGCACCAAGAGCCTTGGAAATGATGTCCACATCATCGAACACCAGTGTGTCGACGGCCACGACAATGCTCCAGTCTGGGCAGCCACTGGCTGATTAGCATACTTCATGCATGACAACCCTTGCTCTCGGCATGGTACCTAGTGCATGGTCGTGGGAAGATTTGAAAAGATTTACATTCGACACCCGGGAGCCAGCGGCCATGGCGGAAGGTCTTTGTGAAGATGAGCATGTTGTTGCACAAGCTCGCGTCAAACCTGTGTGCTTCCACACACTTGCCCATCTTGGTGGGGTGGACAGGGCCGAGCCCAGCGTCGTCGAACATGGGTTGCTCTGGCAAGATGCCGGTGTCAATGAAGCTGCGGTACAGTTATGATGCCATCTCTGAACACTGAGTCCGGCTAGGCACCGAACTCCTCATGGAGGCCAAGGAAGCCTAGGGAATGCTTAGATTCTATGTGAAACGTCAGATTTTTGTAGACGCCTTTGATGCCGGCGAGTTTGGATATGTGCGTTTCCTCATCGCATCCTCATGACGGTCAGAGCGACCACGAATCATGTCATCACCGTCTTGTAGTGGTGAAAGATGTGCTTCGTACTTTCCACCAAGGAAGCATGGAACTAGACTGGCTTGACGTCGTCGGTATGGACGATGTAGACACCATCTTGATCTCAATATGAGAAGGTTTTCTACTTCTCTTGTTTGTGTTAGAGATACGGCATGCAATATAGAACGAAGAATAACGAAGAACATACATGACACAAGGTTTTTCTAACATATTTTCTCATGTGTGATTGAACTAGTGCATCTTGATCTCAATATAGAATGAAGAAGAACGAAGTGTATTTTCTAACATATTTTCTCATGTGTTATAAGAATGTCTCAAAGTTAGGTTATTTTTTGCAGACTAGGCGTCAAATGGTTAGGTTCCAGGTGATTGAAGTACTGCATTATGGTTCAAGTTCTAGACTTGGCACTGGTGCTTGTTTTCGTTTTCGATTTCTTATGCTTTCCACTGATGTTAGTTTAGTGGGAGAAAATGTTTTCATTGACATGTGATGCCGGCTTAATTCCTTAAAGGTGCTCATAAGGATAGTATGTGTGTACGTGTATTCGTAGGAGGTAAATGTATGTACATGTATATGGCATCTATGATCGCACAGTGTTCACAAAAATTAGACTATTTTTTGTCATTTCTGTTTCTTTCTCAACTTTTTTAAAATCAAGAGCCAACGGACAATAGGCCGACAACTGACAACAGCCCAACAAATAGCGTGTGGAAACCCAGCCGCAAGCAACGAGCCCAGCATCTAGAAAAGGAAAAAACATAAAACAACCGAGCCCAGACAAACAGCCAACGGAAGACTGATCGAAACCATGTTATAGTGGCACAGATAAAGTGATGATGTCAGCTGGCCTAGACGTCCTGAAGTCAGACACTTGAAAATATGGTGGTTGAGATTGATGGTTGACCAAGCGCTGAGGGTTTCATAATCTAAAAACTATCCATTAGCGATGTTGTCAGCATGGATCTTCCCACACAAGGCCGTTTGTTCCCACAATACAGCCTGCTACATCAAAGAATCTGACTCAGACTACTTGGCACATTGCAAACGCGGTTTGCTAATCTCCCGGTGTCTCCGGTTCCTGCATGCCTATACATATCTCTCTGGTTCTTGCATGATGGGATATATCCACGTTGTTGCTACTTATATTTGTGCTCTTATGTATATGGTGGAACAAAATTTTCTCAGATTATAAAGTTTGTTGTGCATGAATCAGTACACATAATCACATAATCACGATGAATCCAGGTGTCATCGACAAGGTTAGGCCGACCCCGGCATGGGAGTGCCGATAACGGCACTTCCTGCAGCTTGTTTTTTGCAGCAGCAGTGGTCGTTCTGTGGTCCAGGGACCTCAATTTCTATTATTACGTGTGGGGTGCTTTGTACTTTGTGAAGCTTGATAATAAATCTGAGTTCTTTTCAGGAAATAAAAATCACGATGAATCCATGGGGTGGGAAGTTTCGTTGGAGATCTTAAGAGACACAGTAAATTAGGCTCATTAGTTGATAATCCTTAACTAAGCTTGATCTTGGTTGTCTATGAGCATAGTATCTAACGGGATCCTTGAATATGCTCTAGTAAGTTGACCGACTGGTTAACTTGTATACCCAAGAAAAGATCTCTCCCCAACATTGTTCCTGAATAGCGGCTTGAGCCGCTTTGTTTCCCCAACATTATTCCTGAGCAGCGGCTTGAGGTGCTTTCTCTCCCTCGCCATCATCGGCTCATGCCACCGGGCAAAGCGCGCCGGTGATCGGCTGCAACGGACCTCATCTAGTTAGCGCCGGGAAGGAGGCTGGCTGCGGACGGAAGAAAGCTTACTGGATGTGCATGGGTGGTTACCGCGGGAATCCTCCGGTGTTGGTGGTTGGGGCCACAACATGTGGTTCTCGGGCTGCGCGGTACAGGAGTGTTGCCGGTGCTCCGACGCTCGATCTCGATCGTGCAGTGCAGCACGCACCCATCGTGAGGGGCTCGGTCCTCTGTATCTAGCTGGCTTAGTAGTGTGTCAACGAGCATCCCAGCCAGTGCTGAGGTTTATAGTTGCTGCCGCGGTAACGTTTGCGGCGGCTTGCCACAAGATGTGCCATGTGGGCCGCACCAAGTTGGGTCCAACTGTCTCTCACGGTTGGTGGGGATTTATGCATGGCCGTGCGACATCTGGGGTCTGCTGTGGCCGGAGCCTTGGCGTCCGTGCGGGGTCAGCTGCGGTAAGGCTGCAGTGAGATGCCACTATGGTGTGGTTTCTAGCGATGTGGGAGGGGGTGGCCGTTGACATGGGCCATTAGAGGTCTGGCAGGACTTGTGCTCGGGTGGGCCTCGTGCGAGGCCATGACGAGTGAAAGCTTGGCTTTTGGGCATTGGCCGAAGCCAGCAACAGAGAAGCCCTCTAGTGCCGCTTCTTAAAGACGTCACATAATGTGTGGTGCTCGTCTCCACATGGACCGCTCCGTGGAAACCCCATATCCTCTCAAGATTAGAAGATCGTGATGCGTTTGTGTCATGCTTCCCCTTGTGGACATTGTTCTTGGAGTGGTGGGTAGTGGCGGAACGATAGGTGGCAAGTGTGGCGATGTGGTCGTGACGTTGCGACTCGTGCGACAATGTTGGTGGCCACCAGAGGAGCTGAGTTGTCCCTTTTCGTGAAGTCGGAGTTGCGGCGATGTCGGGCAACATGGTTTAATGTTGTCACGTGATAGGTTGGTTAGGATATGTTAGTCCAAGGCGTGATTATTTATCCTATGGCACTCGCTCTCGGAGTCGAAGCTACCTGGTCCTTGACGTGTTTTATAGGTTGGTTGGCATTAGTCAACGAGGTTCTCGTGTGTCATTTGTTGGGTTGAATGTTGCTCAGGGAGAAGTGATGACGATAACATTGTAGGTAATCTCGATGACTTCTCCTTCTCGGCAATGTGTGTCAGTCATGTGGGTAGCAAGGTCGGGAGCTGTGCCTTATCTGTGGGCACGTTGTAATGGTTTTCATTAGGTTTCCACAAATTAATCGAGAAACTCTCTTCTACTTTCATAATGAATTGGAGTCCTAAATGTCATGACTTCAAAATTAAAACAAAAAATATTCTACTAAATTTGGCGAACTAACGATTTGAATCCATCCAACTAGCATTCATTGTTAAAATGGGTGAGTTACAATTTAACATGAGGCTCAAACTAACGTCATACAAAAAGAATACCCACATTCACATCTTAGGTGAATAACAGTTGAAAGGCCACACGTGAAACTAAGCTCCTAGACGGAGCTTTTTCTTTTTCAAGAAAAAACATATGGTACTGGGGAGGCCAAGGTTCTTGAAGATGCACGAAACAACCACAACATTTTTGGCTTCCTTCCGTCGCCTTGTCACATAAGGAATGGTAACTAACGAAAGCGCACCAATCATCTAATGAATAGGATTAGCAATGCGGTCGTCATAGAGTTGCACCACCAAAGATCAAACCATTCATTCCTACAATATAACCAGCTACGCCACATAGGGTCCATTTGATGTATAATTGTTTGTGGCCTGTTGATGACGGGAAAATGGCGGGCGTGAGACACGCGTCCACGTCATTGATACAGAGTGAATAATTTAAATGCATAAAGAAAATGGAGATCAAACATTGCAGGTACTTTATTTCCAGAACTCTTACAATTACATAAAAATTCTGTTAATTACATCTCCGAAGAGAAAACCTCTGATTAAGAATTCCAACTATCCTATTACATAGAATTGCAACACATGACTACTACAAAATGCTAAAGAAAAATCGCTCCTCCTCGCTGACATTGACGCCGGTGTGCTCGGGGGAGCATCCTCGATCTTCTTCAAGTTACCATGTGTCTTGTTCATTTTTATTTTTACCCTTGTACTATTATGAGTAGTACATAGAGTACGAGTGCAACGTATGCTTTTTGCAGATATCTAATTTGTGTGGTCGACTTAACCAACATATGCTAGTATGACCATGCGGCTATCTTAATCAACTTTCAGGTCATTTCATTTTAAGGAGTGATGAGTCGACTAGCAGAGTATCCACTTAATACATGCATGCTACATCTTTAATTGACGCATATATAACCATGCATGCGATGATAGTATATGATTTAATCCATGTTAGTCTATACGCTCTAGATTTCATATTTTTAGATATGTAGGATTATATTTTTTACTTAACCTACACGCATTCATTTTCTTTTGTGGGCATATTTTATTTTATTGCAAAATGAGACAACTAACATTTTTATTATCTCATATTTACACGTTAGATTTCACTTAGCATATTCTATATGCATTAGAGTATGCTCATTTCATAATCTATATGACAGATGTATGTGATGTTTATACCTCCATGTTTGTATTACTAATGACGTGGCATAGCATGTATGTCCGCAGTGTAACCAACAAGAGGCTTTAAACATAATTTGGCGAGCATCCAATTTATACATTTTCATGCTCTAGATTGAAGGTACACGCACAATTTACATTGTCTTGTTTTGTGCAACTCCAACAAATGAAGAGTGCATTTTGTAAGCACATATTTATTCTATGATTTTATGTAGCTGGTTATATGGTGTTTGGGTATGTTCCATATTTGTTTTCCCCGAGCTTTACCTTTGCGTCGCTCTCATTTATGATGGAAGGGAGAATATGTCCTCCTTAGTGTGGGTCGCCATGATCAACCAGGGAGTGAAATTTATCCTCTTTGACATAATCGCACTTTGGCTCGTATCATGATGATCAGCCAAAGGCAAAGATGACAAGATGGAATTATATGTTGTATGCTCCTTGATTTGTATCATGATGATCCGCCAAGGAGTATTTCCTTTTCTGCTCTTAAACATATTCGCGCTTTGACTTGTATCATGATGATCAGCTAAGGCGAAATGTCAAGATGGGGCTATATGGAGAATGCTCCTTGGTTTGTATCACAATGATCAACCAAGGACAAATTTTCTTCTCTTAAATATAAGTGCTCTTTGACTCGTATCACGATGATCAGCCAAGGAGTATTTTGTTGCTTTTAAACATATTCGCACCTTGACTTGTATCATGATGATCAGCCAAGGCGAAATGTCAAGGTGAAAATATGTGAAATATGCTCCTTGGTTCGTATCGCAATGACCAACCAAGGGTAATTTTCCTCTCTTGAACATAATTGCTCTTTGGCTCGTATCACGATGATGAGCCAAGGAAAAATGTCAAGATGAGGCTATATGGCGAATGCTCCTTGGTTTGTATCACAATGATCAACCAAGGGAAAATTTCCTCTCCTAAACGTAACTGCTCTTTGGCTCGTATCACGATGATCAGCCAAGGCAGAATGTCAAGATATCACTAGTAGAAAAAGGGGCTATCGTCCACCCCGGTTTAGCCCATTAGTCCCGGTTCAATCCAGAACCGGGACTAATGTGAGCATTTATCCCGGTTCATGCGGCTAAGGCATTAGTCCCGGTTCACTGTGCCCTTTAGTCCCGGTTTGTGCCTCAAACCGGGACTAAAATCGATGCCCATTAGTCGGTTCATCGTCAAACGGGACTAAAGAGTGAACCTTTAGTCCCGGTTTGAGTTACGAACCGACTAATGGTTGAAACCTTTAGTCCCGGTTCGTGCCACGAACCGGGACTAAAGGTCCCATTTTCAAATTTTCAAACTCTCCCCCACATGGATCGCCTTTTCAATTTTAAAAAAAATAAAAGAAAATGATGGAAATGTCAAAAAAATAAAAGAAAATAAGTTTCCCATGTGATATGTGGTCTAGTTGTTGGGAAAATTTGCAAATGTGAATTTCGACTTTATTTGCAAAATCTCTCTGAAAGTTGTAAATATGGGCATAACTTTTGCATACTAACTCGGATGAAAAAGTTTTTTATATGAAAAATCATCTACTCGAAAAGTTACATCCAAATTTAACGGGGGGAACCCCGTTAATCATTTTCAAAATCCTCAAAAACCTAACAGAAAAAAAGTTACGGGGCTTTTAATATCTAGAGAGGAAAAAATCGAAAAAATTTCAAACTGTGGTCAAACAATGGTCAAACCATGGTCAAACTGATTATTCTAGAATATTAGTGTTACTAAATAATTTATTCAGTTATTTTGAATTTTGGTCAAATCTGGTCAACCTGTGATCAAACTATGGTCAAACTATGGTCAAAACATGGTCAAAACATGGTCAAACTAATTATTCTAGAATATTAGTGTTACTAAATAATTTGTTCAGTTATTTTGAATTTTGGTCAAATTTGGTCAAACTGTGGTCAAACTGTGGTTAAACTGTGGTCAAACTGTGGTCAAACTATGGTCAAACCATGGTCAAACTAATTATTTAAAATAACTATTGTTTTCTAAATAATTATTGTTTTTGAAAACAATAGTTTGAAACTCAAACAGTGAAATGTGTCAATTCATGCTCAAGCAAAATTCCTGAGGGTTAATAGGATTGACATCTTACTATTGTCAGGAAAACAACAAGTGCAGACTTGGAAACGAGGGAGAATAGAACCCGGAAGTTAAGCGTGCTCAGGCTGGGGGAGTGGGAGGATGGGTGACCGTTCGGGAAGTTAGGTGATTTGGAATGATGAGGGTGATTAGAGAAGAGGATAAATTGAGCAGTGATGAGGGGTGCTGATTAGAGATTAGGAATTAAAATAATTCAGAAATTTGAAAATAAAAAATTATTCAAAATAATTTTCAAAAAAAAAATTTCAAAAAAAAAATCATAAAATTTCCATTAGTCCCGGTTGGTAACACCAACCGGGACTAAAGGTGGAGCCCCACGTGGCCGCGGCCTTTAGTCCCGGTTCTAGTTGAACCGGGACTAAAGGGGGGAGGTATTAGTATCGACCCTTTAGTCCCGGTTCACCAACCGGGACTAAAGGCCCTTACCAACCGGGACAACAGGCCCTTTCTCTACTAGATGAGGACACATGAGGTATACTTCTTGGTTTGTATCACAATGATCAACCAAGAAGAAGGATGAATATGATGAGAGACATGGAGAGGAGAAAGAAGATTAGAGGAGGATCATAATTCCCACCTTGTCTACCTTCCTCAGGTTCCTCCTGAACGGCGTCCTTGCAGCAGCAGCAGCGTATATGTAGATGAGAGCAGCAGCGGCAGCACAACAGCAACAGTGGTGAAAAGAGCGCAAGAGCGTGCGGCCAGAGAATCAAAAATTGGAGCCTCAAGAGAAGCCCGTATGGTGGTATTTATAGGAGGAAGCAGCACATGGATCCACTTGGGCACGCACTCACGTTCTGGAGGTCATGGGATCGTGGGAGTGGGCTGCGTTTTCTTTCCTTTTGTTTATTTCTTTAATCCTAGTTGACTCAACCATGGGAACGTGGGAGTCCTTGCATGCTTCTTTTTTTTTATTTCCTTTCTTTAATTAATTGCTCTTTGACCAACCTTTGAACCGGCCACTGGCCTAATTAGCCCATGTAGTTTTTATCAACGTGTGGGCTTGGACGCTAGCCCATCAGTTTGATTGTGGTGATTAGCTGATCCATGCAACCTTGTAAATTAGTCTCACCCACTATGCATGTATGTACGTAGACATTTGTATAAATGAGCTGATCATGACTAATTGAAATTGTTTTCTTTTTTCTTTTGGAAAATTCATTCCAATTTCTTTGTCGTGCCATAAAAAAGAGATATGCAAATATTCTTTTATGGACAATTATATGATGGCCTGGCGTTTTCTTCTTATTGCCTTAAACATATATATCAACACATGTTTTATTTTATCCATCGCGTTGATATTTCACATGATCGATGGAATAGGCCTCGCATTTGCCTTACGGTCCATATTTCGGAAACATTATAATTTTATGTAGGTATTTAACAACCGCATTTGGTGACGGCGTGCATGGATGAAGCTTATGTGTGATTTTAAATGGGACAAATATTTCATGCAGATTTTTATTCACTTTGCAAAATTTCCAGATATCAAATATATTCTGACTTTATCATTTCCTTTTTTTTGCATGTGAGACTTTATCATATTTTGATAATAGATATCACTCTGTATTTTATTTCGGCGAAATCCCATGCCTGTCCAATGTCACTAGGGCTAGGTGCCCAATATCATAAAACCTCGCAAGACCCTAAAATTTTGAACCGCATGGTATGGAAGATATGCGGTTTGCGAATGTCCCGATGTCTCATATTCCTGCATGTCCAACAATTCATCTCTCCCTAGTTCTTTTCCTATGTTCTCCTCTACCTATCTTGGTTGAATCGATCTAATGTTCTGATATATATGTCTGAAGAGTGAATCACGGGTTAGAAGTACCGACATATGAACTATATAGTGTGGTGAGGCACGGTGGTGTTTGTAAAGGAAGAGATGGAATGAAGACATCCACAACCACAAGTGACAGTTGGTGCAGTATTCATTCCGTCTCCATGAGGTGAATGAAGCCCATCATCTGTTGTAGCCCACAGCTATCGTCCTTTACATGTTGGTAAACATTCATACTTTGCAGTGACACTTTATTTAAGCCAGTAACCCACCCAACAAAACAAGAGCCCACCGGCCAGGCCATCACCCTTTATTTTTCAACTCATATGTTGCCTAAATTCGTCCCCTAACACTCATACACACAATATGTTATGTTGCAAGTGCACAGGTTGCACACCCTTACGGGCTCGCCAAGAGGATATCATAAACGTAGTACTAGTTTGAGAGCGGCTTTGTAGCTCGTCCGATGCAGCGCCATGGGATGGCATGGATCACGCAGATCGTGGCGAGCATGTAGGGTCCAATCACGACGAGCATCGTGGGATGGCGCGATCTGTAAGCTCGTTCGTGGGCGACCATTTCTCCCTCTTTTTCAGCAGCTCGTTGGAGAGCTAGCCTAATAACAGAAACCCTGAAAAGCTGCTCGGCAGTTCGCAGCGCAAGTTTCAGTCTTCCACCTCTCTCTCCCTTTCTCTCTCGCTCGGTTGCCGGTGTTCTGCAACAACAAGTGGCATCAGAGCCTCGGTGGTGTTCGATCCATCCTGGGCGCCGGCGGTGTTTGATCCGTCGGAGAGATGGCCGGCAGTGACGAAGAGAAGGCGAAGAAGGAGTTCGAGGAAGAACAGGCCAAGGCGGAGGCCGCGGCGCTTGGTACATCCCTGGCCCGTCTCTCTACCGAGGAGGGCTCGGGGGTGCGCGTCGTTGAGCGCGTCGTGCACAGCGGCGGCGGCGGCGGCGGGCCCCGATGATGCTCACGCGCACGAACTACTCCGACTGGGCGATGATCACTAAACTGCAGTTGCAGGCTGATGATCTCTGGCGCGTGGTGGAAACGGGGCAAGGCTCGGATCGCGACGACCGGCGCGCCATGATTGCCCTCCTCAAGGGGGTGCCACCGGAGCTCATGCGGATCCTGGGCGCCAAGGCCACAGCCAAGGAGGCGTGGGATACCCTGAAGACCATGCGCGTCTGCGTCGAGCGCGTGCACGAGGCCAAGGCGCAGACTCGCTGCTCAGAGTACGAGGCGCTCCGGTACAAGGACGGCGAGGGGATCGAGTCATATGTCATGCGACTTAGGACGATCATCGACGAGCTGCAGGCGCTCGGCGACCCCGTGGACGAGCACAAAGCTGTCCTCAAGGTGCTCCGCACCGTGCCGCGCCCATACAGAGAGATGGCCGTGGCGATGGAGTCACTTGTCGACACCAGGCAACTCTCCCTCGAGGAACTCTGCAGCCGGCTTCTCGTCGTCGAGGAGCGCGAGCGCGAGGAGACACCGGCGCCCGGGGCGCAGCTGCTGTACACCATCGATCAGTGGCGTGCGCATGAGAAACTGCTCGATCAGAACAGCGCGTCCTCAGGCTCCAGTGCAGGGCGTGGATGCGGAAACGGCAAGCCAAAGAACTTCCACGGCGGGGGCGGTCGTGGCCAGAGCACTGGCCGCGGCAACGGCGGGCCGGCGACACCCAAGCGGAAGGGAAACTGCCGCTACTGTGGCATATCAGGCCACTGGGCGAAGGAGTGCCGCAAGAAGGAACGGGAGCAGCGCGAGCAGCAGGATCAGCAAGCGAATGTCGCACAGGTGGAGGTTGAGCAGCCTGGCTTGCTCCTCGCCACCTGCGCGGTGGAGAGCGCAACGAGCACGGTGGGCGGCATACGCGAGCACGTCACGGACATCTTCCTCAATGAAGCTCGCGTGGTGCCCGTCGCCACCAATGACGACCGCTGGTACTTGGATACTGGTGTTAGCAATCACATGACGGGGCGCCGTGACATGCTGTCGCAGGTGGACGAATCCGTTCGTGGCACGGTGCGTTTCGGCGACGGCTCCGTTGTACAGATCTGCGGGCGCGGCGTAGTGACGTTCTCCTGCAAGAACGGAGAGCACCGCGCGCTCTCGGATGTGTACTTCATTCCCCAACTGCGGACGAGCATTGTAAGTCTCGGGCAACTCGACGAGCACGGATGCAAGTCCGTGATCGAGGATGGCGTGCTCTGTCTCTACGACAGGCAGCGCGTTCTGCTGGGGCGGGTGCAGCGGACGAGCAACCGGCTCTACGCCGTGGCTCTGAACTTGGCTGCGCACGTATGTCTCCTGGCGCATGGAGGGGACGAAGCGTGGAGATGGCATGGACGTTTCGGACACCTCCATTTCCGTGCGCTGCATGACCTGGGCGCGAGGGGGATGGTGCACGGCATGCCGACGATCCAGCACGTCGAGCAATTCTGCGAAGGATGCACGCTCGGAAAGATGCACCGCACGCCGTTCCCGCGCGCGTCTGGATACCGCGCGGTGCAGGGGCTCGAGCTCGTCCACGGCGACCTTTGCGGCCCCATCACGCCGGCGACTACGTCCGGTAACAAATATTTCCTGCTCATTGTTGATGATCACAGCAGATACATGTGGCTGGAAGTGCTCAGGAGCAAGGACGGGGCGTTCAAGTTCTTCCGAAAGATCAAGGCAGCCGCGGAGACACAGTTTGGTGCGAAGCTCAGGGCGTTCCGCACCGACCGTGGCGGCGAGTTCAACTCGAACGAGTTCACCGCGTACTGTGAGGAGCTCGGGATTCTGAGGAACACGACGACGCCGTACTCCCCACAGCAGAATGGGGTCGTCGAGCGTCGCAACCAGTCCGTGGTCGAGATGGCCCGTAGCCTCATGAAAAGCATGGGGGTGCCGAGCACGTTCTAGGGCGAGGCAATGCGTACGGCGGTGCACATCCTCAACCGATCACCGACAAGGAGCCACCGGGGCATGACGCCCTACGAGGCGTGGCGAAAGAAGAAGCCGACGGTCGACTACTTCCGCACTTTCGCCTGTGTTGCACACGTCAAACTCGTCGGGCCCGGTGTAACAAAACTGGCGGACAGGTCGCGGCCTGGCATCTTCCTGGGCTACGAGGCGGGCACAAAGGGCTATCGGGTGTATGACCCGGTCGACAAGCGTCTGTACATCACCCGCGACGTGCGCTTCGAAGAAGACCGGCGGTGGGACTGGAGTAAGGACGGTGGCGACTCGGAGCGCGCTCAGCAGTTCACCGTCGTGTACACGGACGCGGGCGCACCCACAACCACGACCTACTCCGTGTCCCCGGAGCCGACATCGCCACTTGGAACGCCCACGACACCAACTGCGCCAGCTTCGCCGCTTACTCCAAGCACTTCGCGGACGCCCTCGTCTAGCGGAACCACCGCGGACACGTCGAGCGCGTCGAGCACGTCGGCCTCGGCGGACCCAAGCCCGTCCACACCGGCCAACCCCTACGACTCAGATGACGGGTGGGTAACTCCACCCACTGGCGAGGATTTCGACACTGAGGGGGTGCCCGTCCGCTGGAAATAAATGGAGTACGTCATCGACCACGCGCCGGCGAGAACTCTAGAGTACATCGGGCTCTGTCTCTCTGCAGCAGAGGAGCCCGCGTCTGTCCAGGAGGCTCTAGACGAACCTGCTTGGCGCAGCGCGATGGAGGCGGAGATGGAGTCGATCCGTTCCAACGACACTTTGGTTCCTGCCACGCTGCCCGCCGGTCACTGCGCCATTGGATTGAAGTGGGTCTTCAAGGTCAAGCGCGATCCAGACGGTAAGATCATAAAGCACAAGGCTCGTTTGGTCGCGAAGGGATATGCACAGCGGCAGGGTGTGGATTTTGATGAAGTTTTCGCACCCGTCGCTCGTCTGGAGACAGTGCGGCTACTACTGGCCGTGGCGGCTCATCGGAGCTGGGGTGTACATCACATGGATGTGCGCTCCGCATTCCTCAATGGGGATCTCCAGGAAGAGGTGTATGTTCACCAGCCTGCAGGTTTTGTCGACAGCAACAACACACACTGCGTGCTCAAGCTGCAGAAGGCTCTGTATGGTCTTCGTCAGGCTCCTCGCGCATGGAATGCAAAGCTGGACATCACACTCCATGCACTTGGTTTCAAACGGTGCCAGCTCGATCATGCATTGTATAGGCGGGAGGACAAGGATGGTTTCTTGCTGGTTGGGGTGTGTGTGGATGATCTGATAATCACAGGCATAGAGGAAGCAGCCATTGAACACTTCAAGAAACAGATGCAGGAACTCTTTCAGATGACTGATCTGGGTCTCCTCAGTTATTACCTGGGAATTGAGGTGAAACAAGAGGCAGATGGGATCACAGTGTGTCAGTCAAGCTATGCGGCAAAGATCTTGGAGGAAGCAGCAGGAATGAGTGACTGCAACTCTTGCAGCACGCCCATGGAAAATCGCCTGAAACTGAAGAAAAACAGTGGACAAGTTCAGGACGCAGCAGAGTATCGCAGTGTGATCGGGAGCTTGAGATACCCGGTGAATACCAGACTGATATCAGCGTGTGCGATGGGGATTGTCGTGATTCATGGAATCACCAGGCAAAGAGCACTGGGTCGCAGTGAAGCAGATTCTGCGGTACATCAAAGGCACTCTTGGTTACATGTGCATTTTCAGAAAAGGGGAAAGGGAAGTGTTGGTGGGCTTCAGCGACAGTGATCATGCTAGAGATATCAATGATCGCAAGAGCACCACCGGAGTTGTTTTCTTCCTTGGATCGAGCGTGGTTACTTGGTCTTCGAAGCGAAGATAGTAGCACTTGTCATCGTGCGAGGCGAGTATATAGCAGAGCAACGGCTGCTACCCAGGCTGTGTGGTTGAGCAGGTTGCTAGCGAGATGCTCGGCGAAGATGTTCGTAAAGTGGGGCTGAAGATCGACAACAAGTCAGCCATTGAGCTCAGCAAAACCCATCCATCATGAGCGGAGCAAACATATTGATCTAAGGTATCAATATATTCGAGAGTGTGTTGAGCTGGGTAGAGTGGATGTTGAGCACGTACGAATGGGTGATCAAGTCGCGATGTTCTCACCAAGTCACCGGGCGGGACTCGATTCGATGAGCTACGAAGCAGGCTTGGGGTCACTCAGGTGCAGCAGATTAGGGGGTGATTTGTCAGGTAATCAGCTGCACCAGAAGTTCACTTAGTTCACTTAGTTAGCTGAATAAAATTCAGTCTGTCAGCGTGTGTGTGTGTGCACGTACAGATGCAGTAGTTTTCAGGTTAGTTGTTAGCGGCTTTGTAGCTCGTCCGATGCAGCGCCATGGGATGGCATGGATCACGCATATCGTGGCGAGCATGTAGGGTTCAATCACGATGAGCATCGTGGGATGGCGCGATCTGTAAGCTCGTTCGTGGGCGACCATTTCTCCCTCTTTTTCAGCAGCTCGTTGGAGAGCTAGCCTAATAACAGAAACCCCGAAAAGCTGCTCGACAGTTCGCAGCGCAAGTTTCTGTCTTCCACCTCTCTCTCCCTTTCTCTCTCGCTCGGTTGCCGGTGTTCTGCAACAACATGCAGGAGCGCATACTTCACATGCTGATCGAAGATCTTGTCAAAGTTGTTGAGCTGCCGGAACACGGTCCCGATGAGCGGCGGCCAGTCAGGAGCTCTTTGGGTGAACTCTCTGATGCAGAAGACGGCAAGGGATCCTGCAGTGCCTAGGATGTGGAGGGCAGCAGGGCTATGGCGAGAACTGAGACCACACATATGACCGCGGATATAGTGAGGAAGGAGAGCAGGGGAGCCATGATCAGAGCTAGTTGCTGCTTGCTGAGAGTAAGTTTACCATGTCCAGCATCTTATATATGTGATCCGTGCTGCCACTGTACTTGTTTCGATTTGGTTGATGTCACTGTCTTATAGGATAGGACAGTGACATGAATGTTTCTATACTTTCAGGTTTTGGACAGTGTCGTAGAAAATGGACAACCTTTGTTCAAACTATCTCCATGGTACGGGAGAACATCGCCTATGCGCTGACTGATCGTTGAATATGAATTATTTGTATCTTCAAATTTTGAGTTTGGTAAGATGGTGTGCAGATCATTTTGACTTCAAGGCTTCCCTAGCAACCACGATCTCCACATGCATATATCATGTCACACTGCTGTTTCAAGACAACCGAGATTCAACTTCCAATTCAACAAAATTTTGGTACGGGTATATATAGCCGGCATGTGGGCGCAGACCTGCAGTGATGGCGAGTAGAGTGCCACATCTAATTTGCATTGTATTTGTGGAGTTTCCGGCTAATTCTCTGATTCTAATGCTGAGTATTATTGTAATGTCATGAACCAATTTGCATTGTTGTATTAGCAAACAGAGGAGCGGACGCCAGGGGAGGGCGGGAGGCAATGACTAGCTGAATTTGTGGGCATGAGTTCAGCAAAACTGAATACCAATTTCGCTCTCATTAACTGGAACGACAACTTCCATTGACAGCAACACCTACACGGCGTATGTAGTAGTTGGATTTATCTGCTTGTATTCATGTACTAGGTCAGCCTTTTGTGTGACAGGAGGAAGAGCTCACTTCATTGGACCCTAATTTGTTTCCCCGCCTCCACCTTTTAGTCTTGTGGGGCAACTAGTTTTGGGCACTAGTGACTTGATGCAGCTTGAGTTCCCTATGAAGTTTAGCCATCCTACCTTCCCTGCCTCGTCTCGGAGGTACGTATACCACCCAACATGTCGATAGGACCCCTGCAAAAGTGTGCAGCCCAGGAGCCAAAGCATGTGGGAAGGTGCTTGCTAATGTCCCGATGTCTCCAATTCCCGCATTATGTCCATACATATCTCTCCGGTTCTTAGAGAGACTTTTTTTTGTGGTTGACACCAATCTTATGGATTTACATATATGCCCGGTAAGAGAGTCACTCGTTAGAACTGTGGGTATAGGATTTTGTGAAGATGGAGCGGTGTATATAAAGGGCGACATACATGGAGAACATTACTCACACAATGTGAGAGTTTGGTGGAGTCTTCTCCACGAGATGAATGCTCACGGCCTGCTCTAGCCTACACGTGTGGTACTTTATATGCTAGTAACTTGGTAGGCACCCCTATCTTTGGAGGGATATTTCAAACCTAATTATTAGTACAGAAAATGGTCTCACTATTGTGTTGACTCTCTTGACCTTGTTTACCTCCATATATGGTCACCTTTGTACATCGGCTTTAACCTTCTATTTCTTCGACATGCTTTGTCCCTCTTGTACAATGTTTTGTTGGGGTTCATAAAAGGAGGATGTGCTCCGACAATAAGACATTTAGCTTCTTTGCCACACTGTTATTTATAGGTTGGCATGGAGTTATCCTCAAACTGATTTATATGCTACTTGTTTTTTACTTTGGGGAAGGTGACAGCCAGTTGTTATTGCTTTTAGCGTAAGATGATAATGGGTCCCAAATAAACTAGGCAGCCTAATATTCCTACTTTTTATTGTTCCTCCTTGTGCCTAAGCATCATAATAATGCTAAAGTTTACTTTGTTCAAATTGGTCAGAATGAGTCGACCATATTTTTTCCCAATCCCATGAGACGTAAGAAAGTAATTTATGGGCATCACACCTGATAATTTCCATAACTATGTGGTCTTATAAGTTTTACTACAGATCTTAGAGACACTAGGCTTATCTATTGATAGTCTTTCCCTTTGATTAAGTTTTGTTTGTACTTCACAACTGCTTCCTAATGAAAGCGTTGAGTTTATTCTAATAAAATTGTTAAACCAAAGATGCGAGTCCATTTGAGCCAACCATCTCTGTTGAAATTGATGAGTGACACAAGGCTCAGACATGCCTCATGGAAAGAATATGAAGAGTTCACATCTCTGGACGATGGGAATTAATAGGCCAGAATCTCCGAAGGATGAGAGTTGATAAGCATCTCTCTCATACCATGTCACACTGCTGTTTCAGGAAAACCAAGATTCAACTTCCAATTCATCAACATTTTGGTACCCGGTATGTCGCCGACATGTGGGCGCAGACGCGCAGTGCTGGCTAGCAATGCCCGTATAATTTGCATTGCTTCGGGTTAATTGTCTGATTCTAATACAGATCCTTGTTGTATGTTTGGAACTAATTTACATTGTTGTATCAGAAAACAAAACAGAGGGCGTCAGACGAGGCAATGACATAGATGGTTCCATGAGCATGAGCTCAGCAAAACTGGATACTGCGTCCTAATTAACTGGAATGGCAACATGACAGCAACACCTACACGACGTAGTAGCTGGATTTATCTGCTTGTATACATGTGTTAGGATAGGACAACCATTTATGTGACTGGAGGAAGAGTTCACATCTTTGGAGGATGAGAGTTGATAGGCCTCATAAGAATGTTGTATGGTATGTACTCCGTCCCTGCGTTCCATTATAGAAGTTTTAGGTTTGTCACAAGTCAAATTTTTAGGTTTGACCAAATTTCTATAAAAGTATGCCAAGATATAGAATCTCAAATTTGCTTGATCAGATTCATTATGAAATGTATTTACATATATTACAAAATTGGAAGGAAGAAATTTTCTTTCGGAGCGGAGGGAGTTCATGAGATTATGATTCCAGAAGGTGTGCTGGGCGACTATAGCATTCTCTCTTTCCTTTTTATTTTTGAACTATAATTCGTTTCACCGCGTTCACCTTCCCGTCTTGTGAGACAACTGGTACTGGCACACTAGTGACTTGATTCAGCTTGAGGTCCCTGTGGAGCATAGCAGTTCTGCCTCCTCTGCTTTGTCTCGGAGGCACGTACACCCAACCTGTTGATAGAAGCCCTGCAGTTCTTTTATCATGGTATACACTCCATTTTTGTTGTTGACACCTATATCATAGGCTTACATATATGCCTAGGAAAAGGATCGCCAGTTAGAACCGTGGATGGTGGAGCAATATAGTTTGGTGAGTATAGGAGTGGTATATATAAATAAAGGGCGGGATGCATGGAGAACATTACTCACACAAGTGTCAGAGTTTTTTGGAGTCTTCATTCCTTCTCTACGAGATGAATGCTCACGGCTTGTTGTACCCTATAGGTGCTGTCCTTTATATGCGGGTAACTTGGTAGGCGCCCAGTCTTTGGAGAGATAGTTCAGATCTAATTATCGGTGAAGAAAATGGCTCCCCTGTTGTGTTGCCTCACTTGCCTTTTTTTTACCCCCATGTATGGGAAGTTTTGTACATTACCTTCCCCGTTCTCTCTCTTCAATTTGCTTTCACTAGTAGAAAAAGGGTCAAACGTGCAGCACATTAGTGTTGGTTTATATTAGAGCCGGCACAAACGTATACATTAGTGCCGGTTCCAACGGCTAGCCGGGCCGCTCTCATTAGTACCGGTTGGTGGCTAATCTCTAGCACCGGTTCATGCCACGAACCGGTACTAATGAGGGTGGTGGCAGGATGTTGTCAGTCTGGGCCCCCTCCAGCACCTTTAGTACCGGTTCGTGCCACGAACCGGTACAATAGGTCCTCCTGCATATAAACCCTTCGTCCAGCTCACTCTGTTCTTCCCCCTTTCCCCTCTCCTCTCCTCTCTGTTCTTCCTCTTCCCCTCGAGCTCATCACACATTTTGCCCAAAATTTGTCAAGATTTGAAGTCCCCCATCCATTCAAGTGATCACAAAGGTTAGCAACTTTGTCCTTTCATCTCTCATTGCTAGATTAGCTCTTGCAATGCTTTATATAGTTACTAATTTGTGAGTTTAGTAATTTGGGAGGAAATATATATATGCGCTAGTATTTGATTTATATGCAATCTGAGGTCAAAAATAACACTTAGTTTGCATATGTAGGTGTGGTTTACTTAGTGCCTTCTAAATCTCCGTCGTAACCACCGTCGATCGCCCGCACCGTCCCGTCGCCGGCACCACCTTGTGGTGAGCCTCTTGTTCATGAAATTTTATATAAAAATTGATGTTTGTGTGATTTGGATATATAGTTAATCATGTAATAATTATCTTACCCGTACGTTGTTTGTTATACATAGTGCCATGGTTTTGATATCCGTCCCCGTCGGCCCTCGTCCTTGTTATGATTCGGATGTGGTATATTCTCTTTTAAAACTATTTGTTGCATTTCGTGTTTATGACAAATTATGCCCATCAAGTTGACATAGATATTTTTATCTAGGAGGTATGTGAACCGGAAATTCCAACCGACCCTATTGTCGAGAGGTTAAATTTAGTTGAAAGAAAAACGAGTACTTGAAAGAAAAATTGAAAAGAATTGAGGGGAGAAGATGGAATTGGAGTTGCATGTTGCCGATGTCGCGATGATCACAAGATCAAGATGGAGAAAATGCGCTTGAAGAATAGAAAGATTAGAAAATATGCCATCGATAGTGAGGCTTGGTATCATTATGTTGTTGGATCAATTGTTACCTTAGTTGCGATCTTGATCGCATTTGTTGTTGCATTTAAATGCTTTAGCTAGAGAGTTATTTGTTTGTTGCATTTAAGTGTTGTATGAACTTTATATATGAACTTGTATTAATTTGGTCTAGTTGTGTAATGAAGATGAGCCGGCAATGGATGTACGATGACCGATGCTCTCCCCAGTTCGTTGAGGGTGTGCATACTTTTCTGCTTGCGGCTGAGGCAAACAAGCGGGCGGATGGTTTTATGCCTTGTCCATGTGCTGGCTGTAAGAATGGTCACAATTACTCTACATCAACAACCATTCACGTCCACCTGTTTGAGTCCGGTTTCATGCCCCACTATAATGTTTGGACCAAGCACGGAGAAAGATGGGTTATGATGGAAGACAATGAAGAAGAAGAGGACGACGACATCTATCCTGGCCATGGGTTCCCTGAATACGATGATACTACAATGGGGGAAGAAGCTGAGCCGGTAATGCGGGAAGAAGCTGAGCCGGCAATGCGGGAAGAAGCCGAATAAGAGCCATCAGATGAGCCCGTTGATGATCTAGGTCGGGCCATTGCCGATGCAAAGAGAAACTGCGCAAGTGATTTGGAGAAGAAGAAGTTGCAGCGCATGTTAGAGGATCACAAAAAATTGTTGTACCCGAATTGCGTAGGTGACAAGAAAAAGCTGGGCACCACAATAGAATTGCTGTAATGGGAGGCAGAGAATGGTGTATCTGACAAGGAATTTGGAAAGTTGTTGGTAATGATAAAGGATATGCTTCCAAAGGACAACGAATTGCCCGAGAGTACGTACGAAGCAAAGAAGGCTGTCTGCCCTCTAGGGTTAGAGGTGCAGAAGATACATGCATGCCCTAATGATTGCATCCTGTACCACGGTGAGTATGAGGATTTGAACGCTTGCCCGGTATGTGGTGCATTGCGCTATAAGATCAGCCGCGATGAGCTGGTGATGTCGAGGCGGCGCCCAGAAGAAGATTCCTGCCAAGGTGATGTGGTATTCTCCTATAATACCACAGTTGAAACGTTGTTCCAAAACAAAGAGCATGCCAAAGCGATGCGATGGCACGAGAAGACCGTAAGAAAGACAAAAGTTGAGAGTACCGGCGACGGGTCGCAGTGGAGAAAAATCGAAAGAAAGTACGGGAAGGAGTTTGCAGATGACGCAAGGAGCGTATGGTTTAGTCTAAGCGTAGATGGCATTAATCCTTTTGGGGAGCAGAGCAGCAACCATAGCACCTGGCATGTGACTCTATGTTTGTATAACCTTCCTCCTTGGTTGTGCATGAAGCGGAAGTTCATTATGATGCCAATGCTCATCCAAGGCCCTAAGCAACCCGACAACGACATTGATGTGTACCTAAGGCCATTAGTAGAAGAACTCTTACAACTGTGGAATGGAACAGGTGTACGTGCGTGGGATGAGCACATGGGGGAAGAATTTGACCTAAAGGCGTTGCTGTTCGTGACCATCAATGATTGGCCTGCTCTCAAGAACCTTCGGAGACAGACAAACAAGGGATACGCGGATGCACACACTGTTTGGATGATACCGACAATATATGTTTGAATAGTTGTAAGAAGAATGTGTACACGGACATCGTCGATTTCTTCCGAGCAGGCATCCGTAAGAAAGAAAGGCAAGCATTTCAAAGGTGAGGCGGATCACGGACGAAGCCTCACCACCGTACTGGTGCTGATGTACATGATATGGTCAAGGATTTGAAGGTGATATTTGGAAAGGGTCCTGGCGGACAACCTGTTCCGAAGGACGCGGACGGATGCGCACCCATGTGGAAGAAGAAATCTATATTTTGGGACCTGCCATATTGGAAAGACCTAGAGGTCCGCTCCGCAATCGACGTGATGCACGTGACGAAGAATCTTTGCGTGACCCCACTTGGCTTCTTGGGCGTGTATGGGAAGAAAAAAGATACACCTGAGGCATGGGAGGACCACCAACGTATGCACGGAGAAGACGGCATACATCAGGGTCATGCAAGCTACGCTCTTACCAAAGAAGAGAAGGAAATCTTCTTTGAATGCCTGCTCAGTATTAAGGTACCATCTGGCTTCTCGTCGAATATAAAGGGAATAATAAACATGGTAGAGAAAAATTTCCAGAACCTAAAGTTTCATGACTACCACGTGATTATGACGCAACTGCTTTCGGTTGCATTGAGGGGGCTTCTACCGGAAAACGTTCGATTAGCCATTGTGAAGCTATGTGCATTTCTCAATGCAATCTCGAAGGTAATCGA